>VRLP01005655.1:0-34807 GCA_009660295.1 Lophius piscatorius
GTCAACAAAGACAGTAACAGTACTAAAACAGTAAACAAAGACAGTAACAGTACTAAAACAGTCAACAAAGACAGTAACAGTACTAAAACAGTAAACAAAGACAAGGGATTTTCTCAACCTTTTTCATGCAATGCATCCTTCCAAAGTGTGCTAAGTCACTCTCAATCTAAAATGTTCCAACACACTCACATACACCTTCAGTAAGTGGTTATTGAGATTAAGGGTGGATCCTGGTCCACAGCCCTCCCTCCGGAAGCTCAGTCTGTTAAAGAAGTCATCAAAAAGACACCTCCAAAATATTGCCTACTCCCTCTACAATGACATCCAAAATCTGTCCAAAACCATTTCTAGATATTCTATTTTTATGTGCAGTTTTTTGCTGATTTCTGCCGGGGTTCCTGTGCCAGCAGTCTTTTAAAAGTCTTCCTCTGACACTTTTGCATGCTTCATCATCACTTTCACTTGTTGGAAAAAATATTATTTTGCTCTTGCTTGCCCTTGCTGGTTAGTTATGGATGATTGGCCATAAGGTGTCATTTATATTTCCTTGGAGTTTCCCCTTGGTCTGACAATTTCACATCATAGACTATGCACATAGGGAGAGGACATGATCCACTGCACATATGAAAACATACACCGTAACTGTAATCTTCTTTCTTGGTCTTGCTGCTGACCTGTTTTACCCTCACTGCTGAGCTATTATTGGAATATGAGTTTTATGGCTCTGATTGAGTTATCTGATTCCGGAGTTTATATTTTCAAAAGACATTGGTTGCTAGAAAATGTTTTTCATGCAGCGTTCTTGCAAAGTGTAAATGAAAGTGGCGGCAGTATTACGATGTGGCAGGTGCTATTATAGACATGCAGTGATCAGTCATACCTGAGTTTAAAGCTAACATCATTAAATGCGGAAAGGGGTGTGTGAGACATACACAAGGTGGGTAATAATCTGCTTTTTCCTGATAGAGTTTTGTATTTTTGGAATTTTAATTACTTCTCTGATTCTTATCAGCAACATCAGATGAATTTCTGACAGAGCCAGACGGCACCCTTGTTAAGAAAGGCATCGATAGGTTGTGTGTGTGTGTCTGTGTCAGGATGTGGTTGTTTAATTATCTCAGTCTTAGATGTCTTTACCAGCCCTCAGATATGTTCTTGTTAGTGCATATGCACTAACAAGAACATATCTGACTGAGAGAGAGAGAGAGAGAGAGAGCGAGAGCGAGAGCGAGAGAGAAAGAACCCAGATGCTAGGCACAAGCCTACACATCGATTGCATCTGACATGAATGTACGCACACAGGTGTGCTTGATTTTACACTGTTTTCCTCCATGTTCTAAGGGCTTCAGTTTTTCCGTCACGTCTTCACAAAGCCCTTGTTATTCCGAGACAAGGATGACATGGAGAGTATCTTAATTTGCGTGGATGATTAGGGCTGCGGTAATAAGAATCTGGCGCAGAGATGATTCATTTTGAACATGGCAGCATGTGCTGTAAACCTCAAGACTTACCCGATCTGTTATCTGATGCTTGTGCTAAATAGTTTGTATACCAGAAAACACTGACTACACGAGCCAGACTGCTTTGACTAAAGAAGCAGAGACCAGAACAGAGGAGGGGACGCATTCGTGCAGAGTGACACCACTGGAATTTTGAATACGTGAGGGTGATACCTTGACCTGCTCCTCACTCACCTCTTGCTCCGTGATTAAAAACATGTGTTCACTACCTGCTTACAGAGTTCACTCATCTTAGCAGTAGAGAGACGACCTGGGAAATGCTTTTGCTTCTTCAATCTCAAACTTTGCTAGGATTAAAGAACAGCCAGGCAGAGATGTCAAAATATTTCACATGGGCTTTACAGGAAAGTGTGAATTCAAATCGTTCAAGTGTTAAAAAGGTAACTATGGCAGTGATTTTCTCTTTTTAGGACTGAAATAGAACAGGAAGTCCCACAGTACAAAACATATGCAGCGTTATGGCGGGTGCTCTAGAGGTGGCTTGTTAGGCGTATAAAGAAGAGGAGGGGGGACATATAAGGGAGCGGCAGTTATGTTCAGTCCAATACAAAAGCTGGATAATTAGCATTGTCCTGCCATTCCCTTTGAACCAGAGGGAGAGATGTGGGAGGGAACCTATTTCTGTTTCATAAGTAATGTGTGATGCCCTCCTAACACAGCATCTGGAGGAGTTCCGTCCACAGAGGGCCAAAAAAAGGCAAAATAAACTCACCTCCCAACCCCTCTTCTCACTGAACCGCCTCAGTGGAATTTCCTCTTTCTCAAACTATGCCCTCAGCAGATTGTACTTTCTGGCAGCAGGCTGGATCTTATATAGAGTGGAGATATGGCGGAATGACATTTTCAGGATGCAAGAGCTTCTATAAGTATAGCAAACAGATGTTAAGGGGAAACAGGTGCCGACTTCACTTCAGATGCACACAATTATTCTCAGCTGACTGCCCTCTGAAGACACAGCACAGATCATAAACTTCATCCTCAGGTGTAATGAGTATTAAATAATAGTTCCATGTATGCTATATAAGATACATTTGAAGAAGGATACCAAGCTTATGTACTGTTACTTTTTTGAATACTGTTTTATGGCCCATTTAAGGTTATTTAGACGTCTGTCACCTTTTCTGCACCACACATGGATCGTTCACAGTAGTCAAGTCAGGAGGTGCATGATGGGTTTGGTTTGCCCTTTAGTCATTAATTAGTCACACAAAGATCTAAAAGTCCGGCTAGGAAGACTATCCCCATGCAGAATTGGTTCACATTTTCCGCTCATGCCTCTTCGTTAATCCAACCTGTCACACATGCTCAGTCTCTATTGTCCGCTTGACTGTCTGGGGCATGAACTGATATAAGCCGTGCTCATTCAGCCAACCACATCTTTCTAATATTGGAGGCACACCTATCATCACCTAGCCTATCATCTTCAGCTGCTGTCTTTTTGGAAATGATTCTCTCCATTCATCTCGTTGTTTCCTGCTGCAGGTTTGCGCATCCTCTACCTCCCCATCTTTGTGTAGTCATCGCATTTATCAGTCTCAGCAGAATCATCGGTCACCACCGGCAGTATCCAAACTCCAAAGGGGTATATACCTTGCTGCTGCTCAGGGCAGATACCCTTCAACCACCATCTCCCAAAAGACATTCTGATGGACTAATTAGTAAATAATTAGTCTCCCCTGATTGAAACAGATGAATACACAAAAGAGGCTGCAACAGACGGCTAGGTCTGGAGAAAAGATCATGATGCAAAACCTTACATCTTTCTGGCTGGTAAGGAAAATCAGAAGGAAAATCTCCTATGTCACCAAATGTTTTAATCTGTTGGGCAATACAAATAATAATGCCAAAATAAACATGCCCTCAAGGCCATCATTTCTAGTGGGGGCATAATTGTGATGATTCATTAACTGTAAGATTATCCAAATAAGAATGAGGGCTTTTACCATTACACTGCAATAATAGTAATAATAAAGGCTTAAGGAAACGTAGAGCGAGCCTTCATGAAAGTTTTTTTTCCTCCCCGTGTTTTGCCTTTCAGGCTTGCTATACAGTATGTTCCCGTCCTTAGTGGTTAAGGTTGAGGGGGCTGTAAGGACTCAAAGAAAAAAAAAAAACTGCACACACTGTTCAAGGCAAGGAATAGAACTCCAGCTTCCTCAGCATGTTTTGTGGGTTAAAATTCATAATATTTCATAATATAAAAAAACTAATATTATCATGGAAATCTATTCCTAGACAAGTGATTGTGATTGTGATTTAAATATATAGTGATGATGAAAAAACCCTGTTTGTGGCAGATTTAAAAATGCCTGCTGCTGGTTAACGAAACACAAAAAGATTTAGGACCAAAATACATTTTTGATCTTCTGCTATGATATGAACCATCCAGACCTCTCAGGTCATCTTGATCAAGTCTGCTCAGTTTCCCCAGAGTCAGAACCAAAGATGGAGAAGCAGCCTTCAGTTTTTATGCACCAAATATTTGGAATAAGCTCCCAGAAAACTGCAGGACCGCTCCAACTCTAAGTTCTTTTAAATCAAAACTTAAAATTTTCTTATTAGATGTTGCCTTTTATAACATTTTTAGATTATTTATTATTTCTTTCTTTCCTCTACAGTAGTGATAAGAAAAAACACTAAATTATGTCTGAGGTTGAAGGGGCTTAGACAGTTGATTTTGTTCTATTTGAGCTTTCATTTTCAAAGCTTGATTTACATTTTTTAATCCTCCTTAATATTTTATAATCCGTTTTAACTACGTCTTAATGCTATTTTGATCTTTGTCCCAATATTCTTGATTTTTCTTCTAAAGCGCTTTGAATTGCCCTGCTGCTGAAATATGCTGTATAAAAAAAGTTGCCTTGCCTTGAAGAATTCCCAGTGTTATTGCACTCCTGCACTTCGCAACCCAAACCTACACAGGTTCAGGTTCCTTCCACTTGCCATCCCTCTCAAGAACATTTCAGAGGTGTGCTGTCAAGAAACAAGCCTTGGAAAACAACCCCTCCACACCAAAAAAATCCACTTTGCTTCTACATTATACGTATGTACATATGACAATATAATATGTAAATGTATTCCATAAATATGTAAATATGTCTAATATCATGTGCATATTATCAATTTCCATCCAATGTACATGTAGGCAGGCTGTATATATTGTTGATAAGCCAACTAATGCAAGCATATAAAGTTACCTACATGACATGCAATATTTATCCGGTACACTCCCACACACTCTTAGGAACCCTGCAGACATTGCATGTTGATATCCATTTATTGTTAGGAGGGATTACCTAATTTTCATAGCTACTTTGCCATGCATATATAATAGAAATATTTACCTTTTGTCTCTGTTTAGATGCAAGCGACAGATTCCTTGTGTTCCTAATCGTAAAAGCTGATTCTGATTTGCCCATATCCATCACTATGGATACTCAATAAGTGTAAAATAGATATTGCACCAAAGTAAAGCACATAGAGACTTGGCCCAGTTCTTCTCTTCCTCTGCACCTGTAGTGTTCTCTCTAATAAATTCCCAGCGGTGATCTACGTGGTACTGGGTCTTCAATCTGCTGACGCGCCACTGCCGGCACAATATTTGCAGCATAGTTACAGTAGAGCTGACACAAATAAGGTGGAGCTGCAGTTGCTCAGTATAGTATGCAGTGACTTGGAAAACTCACCAGATATCAAACGCTGGCCTCCATTGCTGGATTCACATCAGCATCCCTTTCAGACAGTGGTCAGAGAGTCACAGCTGAGGCAGGTGAATCCCACTGACATCACAGGAACACGCCACCTAGAGGATGAGACACCTTTGTGTTGGAATCATGCCATGAGAGCAACATGAGGAGAACTAGAACAGTTAGGCTCAAGGACATATTTCATCCCCCGGTACTGGAGAATTTCAATTTGTGCAGGTATGGAAAGACCGTTCCCCCTATCATAGATGAATGGTAGGGGAAACGGAAATGAATACCAGTTGAATGTGGTAAGGGAAGATTTTAAGAAAAGATGGACACATTTAGGTTCCCTGAAAAAAATTTCTGAAATATGACTGAATTTTCTTTTTTGAAGAGATTTGAATAGGCCTCTGATTCTCAGCAATATTACATGATGAAAGTCCAAATTAAGCTTAAAGTGTAAACGAAATTGGACATTATTAGGGTTCTTACAAAAAATGGATACATTTCATTGAATTGTGTGCTTATTGATGACACGTAAAAAGGCAACATACCATTACAGAGGAAAGGGAAGGACCTGCAAGCAAATAACTTTATGAACCCCTATGGCTGGTCTTAAACATCTGACATAGTGAAAATAAGGTCAAAATATAATAAGAATAAAATCATGACCACTTCCAGCTAATTTCTCCACTACATGGGCTATTGAGTGCGATTTTCTTCAAGTCTGTCTGTTTATCTTCTTTGTGGCAGAATCAGGTTCTGACACAATCTTTTCCCTAAAAGTCCCTGAAAGTGATAATAATGTGATGATGAGGTTCAAAAAAATTTTTTGAACCTCTTTTGTGTGAACACACACAAGATAGTCACAGTTCCTTATTATACTGTTGACGACAAACTCCTATTTCAAATCTAATACATAGCATTCTAGCTATTTAATGACCTTTTCCTTAAAAACGTCTAACTTTGTAGTTGTAACGTTATACCTTATAAAACAGTGATTTTAATCTTCAATATTCTGAACTTTTTATTATAAAATCAAACTGTCTCTTAAAATCGAGATTTTAATCATGTAATATTATGACCTTTTGATTGTAAATTTACAATTTTATTCATGTCATCTAGTTTCTTTAAAAAGTTATGACTTTCGTCACTAATATTATGACCTTTTTAAAGTGAAATTAAACCTTTATTCACATTCTATAATAACTTTTAACATTATGACTTTTCTTATAATTGCAATCTCATTCTTGTAAGACCATAATATTCAAAATCATGACTTTATTTTTTGATATGACCGTAAATGTGACCTGTTATTTTGAAATTACAATTTTAATCTTGCATTATGTGACTTTGTTATATTAGGACTTTATTCTCCTAATATTTTGATTTGTCAAAATCTCCGTGTGGTGTTAATATTCCATAGTAGAATTAGGACACATTACACCTGTATCTTATCATCTTATGGGATGTTTATTCTCAAAGACTAGACAGCATTCTGCCGAAAAAGGCAACATTTCTACACAAACAAGACAGGCAGTCATATATTTATAATCTTCCACTCCTTTTTGCGCTTGGCAGGTTTGGGTGTGATGGGAACGCTGATCTGATTATGAAACAACAAGAAAGAAGCATAAGCAGCAAGAGAGGCACCGGAAAAACAGAACTGGAGAAGCCGCGACTATGAATGTGTATCCTGTCATTAATATTTCAATGCATTATTGTAGCTTAAGGAGAACAAAGTGTAATGGGGACCATACTAAAAAATGCATCATATTTTGACACAGCTTTGGAATTTATCTGTGCAAAACAAAGAGGGGATGAGTCTTCTCTGCTCCTGTTGAGATTTGTGACTGAACAAATGCATTCATATTATTTCTGTATGCTATCATACTCTGTATGCCAATATATGCGCAGATCAGATAAATCAAGAATAAATATAAAGTTCTCTGCAGAATGTTTTTTTTCTTTTCTAAATGTCCTCAAACGGGAGCAAGGTGACGGTCAAGGTCAAAAACCTTCAGCTTCTCACTCGCCCCTAAAATTCAAAACATGCTCCATGACACATCGCAGCTCTGCCTGCAGTGGAGGCAGCACACAACCCATGAGAGATTACCATATCGCACATATTTGTCTGCAGAGAGCCTTCATGCATTAAAAAACACAGTTCTCCACTCAGGTTCCACTTCCAGCTCTACTGTATGTCAATTTGTATTCGGAGCGGGCCTTTAGGCTTGTCACCCTCAGCATTCATCCAGCCAATGAAGTATTTATGATGCAAGATTTTGCTTTTTGATATGTCATCTCATTCCTTCTCAATTCATCTGGAGTTGCAGCCAGTGCTGCCAAGGAGTGACGGAAAGAAACAAAGTAAGAGTGTAGGTGTCATCAGTTTCACAGTCTATCATTTCACAGTCTACTATGCCATGCATATTAACTGCTTTATCACGTGTGCGTGGTGGCGCCGCGGCCCACTACGACAGCCAGGGTGATAGCGAGAGGCGTGACGGCAATGTTGCTGAGTGTCAGCAACCAGACTGGAGTCACAGGAAGTTGTAATTTTGTCTTGGGAACATTACGTCCTTCACCGATTCAAAATGGTTTAATCTTATCCAGGTTCCATCTTCAATTACAGACATGAAATTATCACATGAACCAGAATGATTGGTCTTGTGGGTCCTTGTCTCTGTAACAAAGACTCTACTTCTCTTCTCCACTCTTCTCTCACAGCCACACGACTGCACAAATTTCTCATTCGCTCCTCGCCAGGCCCTAACGTGAAGGCAAATCACAGATCAAAAAGCTCCTCACTACCAGGCATCTCTAGCCAAAGGATATACTCTGTCAAGTCACTATCCATCACTGTGATTCCCTCTTATCTTGGCAAGACAAAGACAGTTGTTAGGTTACCAGTCATCCAAGATTGCCGACACCTGGTTTGCCTGGTATGACAACAGGGGCAGCTGGGACTTCCATTTTTACCTAACCTCACAGAGATGTGTTGATGTGTGAGGAATACAGCCGAAAGAAAGTTAGTAAGAAATCAACCTTCATGATCAGCATCTATTTTTGTTTTATGTGCTTAGAAAAAGACATATATTGTAAATACTAATAAAAACACAGTGCAGGGACAATATTGTTCATATATAGTAATTATTTTTCTGGGAGAAGAGCCGAGGATAGGCATTATTTTAGTGAGAAATATAAAATAACCTTTGTGCTATGAAATCATTTCCTTGGAAAACTTTCAGCAGCAAGCATTAGCAACACTGATTTATCTTAGGATTGAAATAATAGAATTTCCATTTTACATATTTTTCATCTCAACACACGAGATTGCAGAAAAATGGTTCTTTGCAGAAGTAGAAACCCTTGAAAAAAAAAAACTACCTCCAGGCAATTTAATTACATCCGATCCTGCTGACACAAACGATCCTTCGAGCTTCAATCAGTTGGTGATCTGAGGGAATGCCAGTGTAGGGGGGAAATTCCAACGTAGCCACGAAATGAACGCTTTAAGTTTTTCAATTTAAAGGTTTTGGTCAGAATTAGTATCTTGTTTCCTTTAGGTAGAGCGATCATGGTCACTGGAGATGAATAGAAACAACAAAGCAGCTGCAGCTGAAATGCACTTATTAGAGGATGCTCTCAATGTCATCGTGAGTCAGCCGTGAACTGATGGAGCCACTTGTTCAGAAAAGCTGTGATGCCGTGTGGAGGTGTAGAGTAGCCTGAGAGCTGTCATAAGCATGAGGTCAAACTTGTCCGCAGCAGATACAGGAAACAGAATGTCACTGGTCCACTCCTCTTTCCCCTGGTCTTTGCAGTCATTTTCTCTCTCTGTCAACTCTTTGATTAATGACTTGATTTACACGCAGGATCATATACGCTACATGGTAACGGTATCAATCATAGCTTTGTATGCATTCATGGATTTCCAGCAGCGGTGTCAGAGTCTAATTACATCTACCTAATAGAGGTGCACGAACAGCAAAGCTCTGAGATGGTGGAAATGTTGAATATATGTCAGTGCGGACTTTACTTTAAATACATCACATATATACAGGTTGTTCAATTCAAGGTTCAAAATTCCAGGCGTCAAACCAAATAGCAGAGGTGATTATTGAGGATGAGCAGCTGTTTTTCACTTTCTAGCCGTTCGTAAACACTGTTGGACGCTGAAGATAGCTTCTCAAACCGAGCTAAGCTTTTTCCACAAAATGAGACAAAAACTCTTTTAAAGAGAATTGATTGCAGGAGAGGCTGGACTGAATAATTATCTTTTTATTAGCTTGTACAAACCTCTGGCATTAGAGGTCAGGGTGAAGATGTATGAGGTGTGTATGTGTGTTCCCCAGCTAATCAATACTCATGAATTTGGTGTCGCTAGAGGGCGAAGTAACCAAAAGGAGGCACGGAACTGAAAGAGTTTCGGGAAAGCATTCAGATAATAAGGGTTTGTATTATGGTAAGAATAATCCACAAGATAAAGCTGCTATCGTAGAGATTGAGGTATTTTGTCATACTTTAGGTGAAGGGACTAAACAATTGGATTTTACACATGTTATCCCCAGATACAGATATAGAATGGTATCTGAAGTTCAACTTAAAAACATCATGGCTACCAATGATTGCTTTGTGATTATTATTTATTATTTGTTCATGGTGAACATATTGTATTTATGATCAAGTCATTCTCAAGCAGCTTTCAACGGTCTCTGTATATTTTGTATGTCTATTCAAGGCTCTTAGAAAAATTCTTTATGAACTGCTGCTTTGTGAAATGTCTTTGACATCATTTTGATCTTGGTTAAATGAAAATAATGATTGGAAATGTTCTTTGAGATGTGACCAGCCAAAATCTTGTAAAATCATGTAGGTCGCTGCTCATAAAAATCTAACATCCTAATCTATTATGAATCCAAAACAACTGGAAAATGATAAATCATTTAATCTGAGATTGCACTAAGCCAACATAAATAATATAATAAAATTTGAGAGGGCTGCATTTTTAGGCTACAAACTAAAAGGCTTGATTATGTAGATGATTTTGCAAACGCTGATTAGCCATCTTATCAAGGAAACTCTTGCATATGTGAAATAAGTTGTATACAGCCCTTTATGGCTCAAGAGAAAGTTGTGTGAAATCTGATAACACTGCCTCCTGTGATGAGACTTGAGTCGATGCCTGTTGGGGATGGAGACGACAAACAGAAATAATTGAGGTATTAGATGGGGTATGAAATAAGCGTATTCCCCATCTCTGCTTTGGAGACTTGAAGCGGTAGAGGAGGGTCTCCGTTGCTGAACTTTTGCATTATGTATGTGGACGAGGGCCAGGCAGACTCTCTCTAATTCCAAACTCTTGCCAGGCCAATTCGATGCTGGTTACATTCATGTGCCGTGCATGCACAAAAAGCATGAGCTACCATGGATACAAACATCTTGCAAGTAAATCAAAAAACATCAGAAGAAAGAAGCACCCACTTTATAACACTAGAAAGTTCAAAATAAGCTACGGCAGAACAACCCCAACAAGACATTCTGCACAACTCAATTGATCGGCCAGTTAAATTTAAATTGAATCACCCCAAGAAACATGGTAAGTTTCAAGAAGCCAAGTTAGCAGAGCGGTTAAAACTAGAAAACAGCAAAGAGCTACCCATGAGCCCTGAAGTCCGTGAGCAAACCCAACACCAACATTTGATGGACTGAACAAGGCTTACAAATTTTATTCTTATTTCAAAATGTCATACGATTGGTTTAAGAAATACACCTCGAGGAAAACAGAGCGTATATTGATTTCAAGTCAGAATACATGCACAATGCCCAGCAGCCTTCCTTCCACCGTAATCCAGTTTTTCAATGTGGTTTCACTAATCAAACATTTAATCCTTTCAAAGACAGATTTGTAAATCTTATATATTTGGCATAATGAGACTACTCTGCTTAATCAATAGGACAACATGTTCTGAGGTTTCAGGTGGCTGAGGAGCCAACGTCTCTCTACTGGTGGTTGTAAAAACATGGGATTGATACGAAAACCCACAGCTGGAGAGACTTTTAATAAACCCCGAAAATATAATTCATTGAAAGCGTAACTAACAAGTTTATTCACACCTGACTTCACTCATCCAATTCCTCAAATCGCAAGAATAGAAAAACCCAATCATGAAGATAATAAAGAAAATGGCAAAAGGTTCTGTCTGCACCTCTCATTCTAATAGCATGCACTGTCAATTCAGTAATAGTGACTCTTAGATCGTTCTGCGCAGCGATAATAACAGAAGACAGTTCTGAAACACTAAATGAAGGTTTACAACTACCTTTCCTGCCCCATTGAGCCCTGACCTGAGAATGCAAATCAGTTTCATGAAAACCAAGTGATTTCATGGTTCACTGACTAGTACAGAAGCATACGGTCTGCATACTCCAGTCAATCGTGTTGCAAAGAGTGGGGTACACATGTGAATTTTACATTAATCCCTTAGTGTTCATTTTACAAGCATATTTAATGCACTTGTGCGTCTATTCTGCAGCGTTACAGCATCCCTGCGATCATTGAGCATCTTGTAAATCATGGCTTCCTTTTACCCATGGTTTTATTATGCAGCCTTTATTTACCGCACTTTAAGACCCCGTCTTCTGCCCACAAAATCAGGCATTGAGATCACAAGGGTCTAGCACAAAAAGTATGACCATCACCTCTATAATGTAGGCCCCTCAACCGGGTTAAACCTTTAACTGGTTGAAATTATTGCACTCCTATTGAGACTGAAAAATGCGATATTGAATTAGTACCTTTCTTTAAAATACCTTAGTAGTATTCAATAATTCAATAAATTTGAAGACTGCTTTCATAATTTTTACTATTCCTTCTCACCTCATAAAATTGAAGGGAAACTCATTCCACAGTGCCCCAAGCACTAGTGCATTTTGCTGAATTAATGTGACATCTTGTCTCTTAACAAGACTTGGGAGTAACTATGAATCATATCGACTAGCCCGATATTCTCTTTATTTACCATCTGCTCATAATGTCAGAGTTGTGCCTGAACGCTTCCAGAGCAGTCACTTTGACATGATGTCTGGATGGTATAGAGCAAATAAATCAGGTTAAAAAAAAAACGACTCTTCAATTCTTTTTGTTTAAAATGGAACCCTGACTATAAAGACATTAAGGCATCATTATTCCATACAGGTATTTCATGATACAAAGTGTTAAGAACACATTAAAACTGTCATTGCCTAAGAACTCCTCAAAGTTTAAGACATATTTGACACACGCAGGTCGCCATTACTTTAGGGGCGCATTGCATTATGGGTAGATTACATAGTATGGTTGTTGTCGCACTGAGCCGCTGTAGTTGGTTGTAGTTCGCGTAGCTTTGGTGAGAGAAAAATCGATATAACGCCGCATTGTACTGCTTTTGGTTGCACTTTCCAGTCGTGAGGCAATACGGGAGGCAAGTAAATCTTCCTCAAAGATAAGAAGTGGAGAAAACAGTGGGAAGACGCCTGTGGACATACAAAACTTCCAAAGGACCCGTGTCTGTGTTCGCGTTACTTCTCTCCTGATGCGTTTGAAGTATTTAGTCCACCAAATCTCCTAAAAGAGCTTACAGGTTATGGTGGTAATAAACGAAGGCTAAAACAAGATGCTGTGCCAACAATGTTTCCACACAAGGAGACTAAATGCCACGAGAAGTGAGTGACAACCGCTTTACGAAGCGGTTGAGACAGGAGACGCTGGACGCTCTCCTGCTAGAATCTGAACCAGCTCACGGATGCAGAGAGTCTGAAAGCGGACCATCGGACACGACTATGACCATGGAGGATATCATACAACGATGGTATGCTCTATGTGCTTTCCTTGACAGCTTCTTACAAAAAGCGGAGTTCTTTACAACAAACACTCTCCTTCATGGTTGCCATAGCAACACAATACCCGCACAGACATCAGTGATTGTGTCCCAGTCTCGCTCCATCACGTCTCACATCGTCTTCTTCTGTTTGCTCATTTTGAGTAAAGTTTTCCAAGTTGATAATGTCGCGCTCCGGTTCAAAGTGAAAAGGCTGGTCAGATGTAATTTTCAACTGTTGAATTATGATAAGCGGTTCAGAAGCCGACCAGTGCAACTATTTGACGTATTGCATGCATTGCAACGTAAACAGCAATGGCGACCTTCACGCATACTCAGTCTAAATGAGCTGCTTCACAGTTTGATGTTCAACTGATATAAGCAGGCCACATCTACCCAACATCATGGTCACACACCTTCATCGTTGGCCTATCATCTTGCTGCCTTCTTTTTAAATATGACTCTCCTTTCATCTGTAGCTGGTTTGCTCATATTTTCTCAACCTCCTCATCCCCATCCAGTCCTTACAGGTCCATCAACTTCATCATTGATCTGACTCAGCATAGTCATCAGCAACCACCACCAATGTCGACCTTCCAAGCGGGGAATATACAGGCTGCTGCTCAGAGCTGTTACCGCTCAGTCACAACCTCTGTAAAGAGTCTGAGCACCAAAGTATTTACGACAGACTAATTATCACCTATCATTGGTTGTTATAAACTCTAATTTTCACCTCGTTCTGTGTCTTTCCTGATTGAACCAAAGCATGTTTGTTTTTTTAACCTTACATCCTCTGCTAACTTTACCTAAGCAAATTATTAACTCATTACAACCTGCTGAATAATCTATGATGACTAATTTGATCACCATGTCAAAATAATTTAATTTGAAAAATGTATTCTTCTTATTCTTCAAGGACACAGTTGTCCCCGCTTTTGAAAAATCTCAATTTATACCGATGTGGAAGGAGAATAACTGATCTGGAAGGAGAATAACTTCTATCATATCACCGTTATCACACTTGATTGGCAGAGAATCTTCCTCTACCTTTACACAAAACAACACATTGTTTGTTTTCTATCAGGTATTGTGGAGTTACTTTATCGAATTAATTGAATGGATTCTGCTACAGCATTATCAATATACAAGAAAACACATAAAATGCCCTGCTGTCAGAGTATAGGATCTGATTCCGCAGTGTTCATTATTAGTGACTGGTACTCAAATTGTAAATTGAATCTATGCATTTTTTAAACATTTATGTTAGTGTGAAATTTCTGTATGGAACCTTTTTAAAATGTATTGTTCTTGTTTGCCACTTTCCACTTTTGTACACTTTCTTTTTTTATAAAAACCTATACACATCTCCCATGTACCAACACTTACTTTTTCTGTTTTTAGATTTCTATTTCATTTTTTTTTCAAAGATGAGTGTGAAATAAAGTTAATTAAAGTTAAAATAGGCCTAAATATGCAAATTGGAGTTCATGGTCATTCTCAAGGACACTATGAAATGTAAATTGCCGTGGCAGTCCTGGGATCGAACCGTGGCCATCTGACTGGGGGTCGACTCCTCTACCTCCCAAACCGGAATGTAGAGGAAAATGAATATCACTGGTATGTGGTTAAAGATTTTAAGGAAATATGGACACCTCTAGGTTTCTCCTGAGCCTCCTTTGGAAAGCAGGTGTAAAAAAAAAAAAACCTCTTGACTGTTACTATACTCACAAGTCCGTTTTGTGAGTTATTCAGTAAAGTAAACCAGTCACTAAAAAAAAGTTAAATACATACATACATAAATAAATAAATCTTTCTCATAAGTCTCAGTGAAAGCGTTGGAAGTGTAGAAAAAGAAAAAACTCCCCAGTTCCTTACAGCAAATACTGAGAAGCAGCTGCCTCAGAACATCAACTATTAATCACATCTGAAGCTACACTTCGTACCTCAAATGAAGATACCTCACTACAAGTGCACGGTGTTCAACTACATAATAAGAAGGATCGCTCAAACCAAAAGTTAACAAAGAGTTACATAATAAAGACGTTAACTCTGGGGCAACTTTTATATTCTCCTTCTGTTTGACTCGGTGCATCGTCTAGGTTTTTCTTCAGAAAACGGCCTTTTAGATTAAAGATTTCAACCTCTCAAACAGATAGAGAACGGGACAACAACAAAACAGGCCTTATCATCAAAACAACGTTTGACTGATCACTATGAATAATGTGAATGGATATTGGATCAATTGAAATATAATAATTTGCAGGAAACGTGCACGTTTGGTGAAGAAAGACTTGAAAGTGAATTTCCACGGTCATTTAATTTATAGTAGATCCCTCAGGCTACATCGGCTGGCTTGTTTTTGATTCTATGCACTCTGCATGTATAATTGATATACTGAGTGGATAATGTTTCAACAAGGTCTTCGGGATCCATCTCGCTCAGATGGAGAACTGTTTTTCAGGACCCTCTGAGTTCTCTTAGTGCATTTTTGACAGATGTAAACATATGTATACTGTTGATGTGGTTGAGTCATCCATCTATAATGGATCTGGAGTTCTGTGGGGAGGAACAGGTCACCTCTGGTGAGACACTGAGACACTATAAAATATTAGAATATGCACCGCTAAATGTGCTCTGCATTTCCATGAATAATATCCAGGGAGATTAGAGTGTGGAAGATAAATATCACTCTTTATCAGGCCTTTGGTGCGTCCAGTGAGAAATGATCATTTTCTTAAAATACAAGTCATTTTTTGAGATATTTCCACTGGAGGAGACATTGAGCGTTAAATTACCTCGATTATATTTTCAAAACATCACAATGTGCAAAATGTGCAATATGCTATTGCTTATAATATGTCAAATTTTATCCCTCTTCAAGGATTTGAAAAAAAAATTCTCTCTATAAAAACGTTGAATGAATAATAATGGTTGGAAATGTTCAAATGTATTTTTAAGACAAATCTGCTTTCTTGTACTCGTACTTTTGAATTATTCTTATTCTCTTAAACTACTTTTGTTCCCTTTCTTACCTGCTTGTACTTTGCTACCTCATTGTTTCTATTTCCTTTGACGACTAAGAGGGACGCCTTCGCCCCCTCTATAATAGATTATTTTTCATAAAATAAAAATAAAAACTTCTGAATTAAGACTACTGAGCCTTTCCTCATCACTCTCACCAAGTACTTATAAGTGTATTACTTATTATTTAAAATCTTTAGAAATATTGATGTTTAGAAAACAATTTAAAAGTTTTTCATATTTAAATTATTGCAGTAGATTGGTTTGCCAAAGTTACTTGGACTGCAGGATTTTTACCTTCTTGTCTCCATTATGCTGATAAAAAACAGGATCCAGTGGGGTTTTTTTCCTACTCAGGATGCAAAAGCATGAAAAAACATGTTTTTTCCCCTGCAGTAATAGCATATGGCCAGCTCCAAGCAGCAGGAAATTATGCTTTTATTTAATCTCATTTCTTCACCATAATTAAAACCGGCTGAATATCTGAGTTAGGCCAACTATGATCAAAGATTCCGTCACACCTAATGGGGTCATTTAGATAAGATTCATTGATTTTGCTAATATGTGACTTTTCCCTTCCTGGCATTCTGACAATGAAACTTAGTCGAGGAGCATTATGAGGAAACAACTCTAAAATAGTACTGTAATTAGCCGCTACTTCATCCTGACCTTTGTGTTTGACCTGATCTTAAATAATTCACTTGGCAGCTCTATCTCACGACAATAATGACTTGTATTGACTGCGTTAATGATTTCTGTATTAATTATGCTGTATTAGGGATCAGCTGTGGCAGGAGGTGGGCTAGGCTATTGATTAAGAGCAGAGTTGGTGGTTTAATCCATGCAGCACAAGACAATCCATGCGTAAAAGTGTTTTTGAGCAAATAAGCTGCTCTGTAATCATGTTGTGTGCGTATCCGCGTGTGTCAATAAATGAAAAAAAAAATACCGTCACCGTTTTGAAATAAGTTATATGTTTTTGCACTTGTGCTGTTTTTTATTTGTAGCACTAATTATTTGTTCATTCATCCATTATCCATAACCGCTTATCCTGTTTAGGGTTGCGGGGGCTAGAGCCTTTCCAAGCTGAAAGACAAATATTAATATTTATTAAATTTTTCATTCTTTGTTTTTATTTTTTCATGATGACAGGTGAGGTTCTGCCTCACCTGTCTCCCCTGACCGCACATACCTGACAGACACACACTGATATTCCTTGCAAACAGCCTTGGATATACCTGGTTATCCCTTCAACATACCAGGACCTCAAACAAAGACTCTAAAAGCCTCCATCCTGGAAGGAGCTGATAAAAAGTATGCATTTATACTGACAGTGTTTACATACAATGGAGCCAAAAGCAAAGAAAAAGGTACCCAAGTATATATGGACAAGGCAATAAGTTCCTAGTTCCGCATTTAATCATCAAAGATCACTAACCTAGCACCGCCCGCCCACCCGCTGCAGTCTCCGCCACGCTCCAAAGTTTGTTCACCACCATTCCCTCTGCTCACCTGGAAAATAAACTCCCTTTTAACCTTCCTCCCTCAAGTTGAGTGTTGCACTTGGTTCATTTGGTTTGGGTAAAATATCGTGAGTTCTATTTTAGGTCCTAAGATGGTATTTCCTGTCAAATTTTAGGGAAAATTATGTTACAACCAAAGATTATGGGATTTAGGCTTTAACAAACGTAAGTTGTTCAATCAAACGCACATCTGAGAGCTGCGTTCCTTCCTCCTCCTAAAATTGATACGTTTCAAAATATTCAGACAGATTGCGAGAACTGTGCGATAAGGTGAATCCCACTTCCTTTGGTTCTGTTCATGGTATGATGATCTAGTAATGAATTTTTCATGGAGTGCTTGACGAAGTCCAAAAAATATTCTGGGGGGAAAAATTTTAATGGCTGCATGGTTTTGAGCTGCGGACATTGTTTCAGGAAAAGAAGGTAATATGGACCACTCATATATATTTACTCTCAGGGGCCAGTCATCCGTCAAATCTGTCACTCCTTCATTAATTTCCATTTTAAATGCCATTCCCCTCTTGACGCTACTATATACTGCTACGTTGGCAGAACATACAGACATGCAGTTTTTGCAGACTCGGTGAGACGGAGCCCACAGACCAGCCCTGTCCACTGGGAGAAAGAAAGCAATGCTTCAGAGCGATGATGAGTAAAAAATGTGGATGGTACGTTCACGTCGTCCCTGCTGTAATGGAATTCACTTTGCTCAACTGAAGTTAACAAGTCGGCTTCTTGAAGCTGAAACAATGAAGTTTTCTCTGCCGATCTGATGAAAGGTCAGCTCGCTCCAATCTATTCGACAAAAGGAGAGAATACACGGGGGGATATGATCGGAGTGAGGACACGCACATCTGATGAACTCAGTGACTCCTGTTTGTTTGATCGGTTCAATTTGGGTATTCTGTGTCTTATAAAAATGTGTCAGTTACAATATTTATTGACTATGCAGCTTAAACATTTTGTCATTTTGTATTCAAGCGACATCTTCAGACCGAGCGAGAGTGATTAGAAGAGTCCCTGATCGATTTATTTGTTCACGTCAAGAGATTCAAATTAAGTTCAGGTCCACTCGCTTTTAACAGAGATGCTGCCCAGAGGACAATTAAAATGACAACCGACATTAAAAAAAAATTGTTCCCATGCCTGCAGTGTCTTTGAACGGTTTGTTCACTTAGAGACCTTAACTGTCAAGAGCTGAAAATTGGATTGGGCCCATGTAAATGACTAGATGATTTATTGAGACGGATTAGATCGATAGTAGGATAGGGATTTAGTTTATACTCAATTAAATTTGGGATGCATTAGTCTCTGTGAAGGAGGTTCTTCAATACTTTTGAATTTGGGTCTGAAATATATTTGTCAAATATGATGCAATAAATGGGGATCGCTGGGTTTCTTAAAATGCCGTTAAATGTATGTTTGAACTGTAAATGTTTGCCATGGTGCTGGGAAGTGCAGCAAACACCTGATGACAAGCTAGGAAATGAAGAGCAGTGTATCTGTTCAGAGGGGAGCTTAACAAATGCACGTTGTTTATAAGGCTTTAGTGTATAATCAGCATTTCCATCACTTAAGTGCCAAAATTGGTACTTTGAAGCATTGAGCCTGTAAAAAGCAGGGCTGTCTCCACAGCTAGGCGGTTTAGTTGATCTTGATCTGTGTACATTTGTTTTGGAAGAGAGAGAGAGGAAATTAAACTATTTATTTTCTTAATTCCTTTTTCTGTCGCCCTTTCTTTTTTTGCAAACAGAGCTGTTAACAGGAAGCATAGCGAAAAGCCAATGTATCTATTTTATGGCAATGTAAAATTAATAACAGTAATATACGATGGTGAATCCATGTCATCGTCGTTCGACATGCTTACTCCTAGGCTACATATAAAATGTTAACCTTGAACCAAGAGACTCTGCGTCATGGTCAGGGTCATTTTTGTTTTTTGTCATTGAGATTTCTCAACAAAAAAATCCTAGACACCCTCGTATCAATATGTCTTAATTAGTAACCCAACTTTTCCCAATGTCTTGGCTACTGGTCCCTGGTGGCAGGTCAAGGTACTGCAGGGGGACTGTTTCCTGTCTATTAATCACTGTAACATAGTTATGATGAAATATTTATATGTTGTAAAGTAATCTGTCCTGATAAAACATCACAATTGTTTTAAATAATGTGATATTCCTCCTACGTATGATCTATTTTGAAGTCTCACATTTACATCTTTCAGTTTATAGTTTTTTATCTTAATCTTTTCACACTGTGTGTATAGAAGTATTTTATTGAATTTATTTCATTTTATCTTAATGTCAGTGTGTTTAATGTATATTATGATGTAATATTTCAGTATAACAATGTGTGTAATGTCAAAGTTTTTCAAATGTAAAGTGCGTTATAAATAACATGGATTATTATTATTATTATTATTATTATTATTATAATCAATGTAATTTATTTCTATTTCGTTATTTATTGTTTATTTCCTGGCATCCATCGTGAGCTACTTTAGTTTGGAATCATTTCATTGAATTAAGCTATTGCTACTTAATTCTTTTAACAACTTTCCAGCAGATGTTCAGTCAGCCAGACATCAAGATCCTGACAGCTGCTAAAAAGCAGTATCACCCAGCTACCTAGTGCGTGATTAATGTCCAGAATACTGAGATAAAATGCTGGCAGGCGGTCTCTCAGAGACAAGAATGCCTGTATTTTCTCCCTGTTCACAGTGGTTTGGACAAGAGTCTCTGTTTCTGCGTTTTATTATTTATCCAGCATGAAACCGGCAGAATACAAGGCTTTACAGCTGACTATTTGTACCTAATTTCTTATTTGTTGTATTGTTGTAGATGGATTATTATTGTGCACTGAATCGCCACAGCCACACATTTATGGTTCCGTTTTTGTACATCAGATATTTATTTTTGTCAAAATTTGATCTTAGTCTTAAGGTTTGGTTGGGCTACAAAAAATATTCTTAACCCAAACGATGGTGTTATAAACCCATAAGAAACAATCTCTCACAGACATTTTAAATGCTCTTAAAAGTTTCTTATGTAGTTTTATACATATTTTTTAACACACAAAACACTCATTTTCAGCTTGTTTTTTCATAATAATGTAAATTCCAATCCATTTGACCAATCCTAATGCTTTAAAAAATACATTAAACCAATATTCTGACGCATAATTTGAACAATTTCTCACAAAACAATGAAGTTTTATTGATTGTGTTGTATTTATTTGCTGTTAACCTAATCAACAGAGTCAGAATTTAGATATTTATTGTTGAATGGCAAATAAAACAGGGAAATCTGTGTTTCAATTAAAAGGACAAAGCCTGTCAAGCTGTTTTATTTTCAAATGAGGGAAATGTTGACCCTAAAAGCCCCGTGTAACACTCAAGTTCCATTTTATATCAGCCAATGGTAAGATATAGTACAAGTAGAGTACAACATAACATATCGTATTATTCGACCGTGAACTAAAACAGCATCTTACAATGTGTTCCAAAAATAAAAGTGACATAATGCACATTTGTGGAGGAGGAAGGATGAGTTTTAAATCCTATAAAATCTGGAAATTCTCTTCATCCTAGTCTGGCTCTACTCACGCTCCTACGGGCCGTTCACATTGTTTGTGGTAGCGTTAGGTCCGACTGGGTGGTCAGAAGATCCCGGGGGCAGTCTTCGTCTTAGGGTCGGCTGCACTTAATCTACTCCCCGCTCTTCCTCTCCTGCTTCTAAAAAGAACATTTCAGGCTAGGCCGCTGATTTTGGTGGACAGTAACAATCCAGGTTAACCCCTGATCGTGCCCCACTGTCTGCCATAAACAAAAAACATAACAAGAAAAATACTCTCTGTCTCTGAAGAAGTCCTCCTGCTAGTTAAAGGGGAGCTCCTGCTCCTCTTTAACTAGCAAACAGACAACTTCCTGCCCAACTTTGTCCAAGTAAACATAAATACATGCTCCTCCGTTTCAACTGCAGACCCTAAATCGCTTTTTTTCCCTTAATCCTTACCAGTGACAGGCATTACTATATAGAAACAAAATAATCTTCTTGCTTATTGACAAACTGGAAATTGAAAGAGAATATCAATTTCGTTTATGTTGGACATATTGCGGTTATTTATTATTATTATTATTATTATTATTATTATCATAATTATGATATTTGATCATAATTTTTAAAAGAATAAAGTCTTCATTTTAAAAGAAAATAACTCCAGATTTTACGAGAATATAGTCAAAATTTTAAGAATTTATGTCTTAAAATTGCGACTTTTAAGACATAAGGTCTGTCTTGCATGGGCGGCTGTCATCTACTGTCTTAGGTGTTGTGCTGTGCCACCCATACACACACTCACATACAAACCCAGCCTCTGAGGCATGTCACTGTATTAGTGAAGTTTTCAGATTACTTTAAAGTCACTGTTTTAAAATGTATTCTCCTAAAATTACGACTATTTTCTCGTAATATTACGACTTTATTCTCAATTTACTTTTTTGTCAATATGGCCCTAATGCTGCGTCTTAAAAAGAGTTATTAAAAAAACAGACTTACATATGCAGAGAGTGTCATAATTTGATCCTGACAACCTTCAGGAGTTCATTCTCACGCACCATTTTCCATTGTTATGGCCACATACATATATAAAACAATGACTGAACCCTGAAACGGCGCTGATGGTTAGCTGCCGAGACGTAAGCGTTAGAACACTGAGGAATGCTTCACAGAGGGAGCCTTCAAGCGTTAAGCCTCTCTCCTGGCAGTCGGTGCAGCAAACCTCACATCAGCATGAATGAAGGAACAGCGCCGTGGAGAAATGACACAGTGCGCTGACAGGTGAGTGCTGTACTTCATGAGCTACCTTACAGCTAATGGTGTTATCATCTACGACCACGACATTGTGTTATTCCTCCTTCACCTCCTTCCTTTCTTCCTGTGATCAAAATGTGATGGAGAAGGAGTCATATTTCACCTTGTTATTCACAACAACTCTAATAATCCTCAATGTTCCTTCCCTTCACATTCAGATAATATACACTTTTTATGATGGCTCATTTATACAGGAAGAGATTTATAAATAAGTAACGCATTAGGGTGAAGGCAAAAATTCTACGAGTTCACATGTATTTTGGCTGCCATTTTAAAACAGGCAGATCACTGGGAGATGAATGAGTCCAGTCAGATGCAAGTGAGCGGCTGTAAATGGGCAGCCATTGGGGAGCAACTGAATAATTTATAGCTCTCCTTGTTGTGCTGCACAATGAGGGGAGGTTTATTTCCAACAAAGGGAACATGTTGTCTGTTATGAATTTCTGTTATGCTTTGTCTCGCCCTGTCATGTTTGTATTCCACATTTTCATCCGCACCATATTTATTTTATTTGATCCATGAAAGCGCTGACATGCCGTTATAATCGATGCAGGTGTTTGTGCTTCTGAGGCATTTGCAAAAAAAAAAAAAATGTTTTGTGGGTGTTCGGATCAGAGGGTAGAAAGCTGCCTTTTAGCGTGACATCTCTCATCTCCCTGCAGCCTGGAACGTCTCTCGCTACGCCTCACTGAATCTCCAGAGAAACTCACAGTGTGAACTGCTATATTGGAAACTTTTTTTTTTATAAGCATCCCACTGAGAGGCTGTTAGCTTTTCATTGCAAAACTATACAAGCACATTTATTATGGCATCTGCAGTGGCACCAACACAGACCATACAAGAAAACATGCTACCTGAAAATGTCTATTCATGCTACGTGGCCAAAGAAAAGCAAACTGAAGAAACCATTTATTAGATAGAACAACTTTAGGGTCCCTACATGTGCAAAATGTAATTAAATTCTGTTTAGTTCTGAGTAGTGGATCGACCATAACCTCTGAGTTTGAGCAAAATGGCATGAACCTCATTTAAGCTCCATCAAATGTTCAGTCACAAAGACTATCACCTTTCACACTCGGGTCGGTAACTGCTGATTTCGCTCTATCATGATCTCATTTCACAAATACTTATTCTCATTTACCCGCTGCACAATCTAGGGCATTTATTGACATCAGCTGGGCTCATTCAGCCAGTCACATCCTTCCAGTCCCAGTGACACACCTTCATCATTAGCTGCCGTCATTATAAATATGAATCCCTCCATTCATCTGGTTATTTAATGCTGCTGGTTCACACGGCCTCCCCCGCCAAATCTCTACCTTGTCATTGGAGATCCATCAGCCTCATCATTCATCAGTTTCAGCTGAGTCATCAGCCACCACCACCACCATGCATACTCTGAACGGGGGTGTTAATATCTTGCAGATACTATTTGATCACAATCTCCCTGTAGAGTCCGAACATCAAAGACTTTGTGGTCAAAATCTTATTTCGCCACAGTGCAGCTTTTTACATCTTGCCCTGTCTATCGCTCCAACCAACTGTATGTCCTCTCTCACCACATCCAGAAACCTACTCTTTGGTCTTTTTCTCCTGCGGGGCAGCTCCATCTCCAGCATCATTCTCCTTATAAATCCACTATCCCTCCTTTCCACATTTCCAAACCATCTCAATTTGGCCTCTCTTAGTTTGTCTCTAAGCAACTCTCTAACTTTCTGATGGACTAATTATCACATATCATCTGTTGTTATAAACTTAAATCTTTTCTTAATTCGCTATCTCTTCTCATTGAAATTAGGATCAAATGGTTTAAAAAAAACAAAAACAAATTAAAGAAACCAGTTATGGACAATACCCCGTCACATTGTCCATCCACTCTGGAGGTCTGTGGACATCTGGGGACTTGGAGTGGCACCCCGTCTGAATCACTAATCCTGGCAGACGTCGGGGAAGGCTGTTTATGCTGATCATTAGGTGTTAACTTATTGTGGTGATACTTGTTGCTTAATTACACAATGTGAACGTGTACTCGATTAATGCAATAAGCTGCTGGTAGCTGAGACGGACTTAGATTTCATTATATTTAGTATAAACTTGGTCACGGGGTTGCTATCGGATATACTTTGTTTTTTCCACATTTAAGACAGAGGATTTGAGTTATTAATATTTCTATCATCCTGTTCAAATCCTCTTTTTTGAACAGGATTCTTTGTTTTTGCCCATTAACCACATATCCTTATCTACTTCACCTCCTATTATACTTAATTAATTTTGTTCACCTGATTAAAACTTATTAGAAAACTTTGATATCAATTAACAACTGGTTTGGCGTTGTTTCCTTTCCCCTAATTAAGTGGTTAACAACGCCATTAAGGTCAGAACCTACTGAAAGACAAGGGTTACCCTGTTTGCCCCGATTTGTAATTTAAGCTATACAATTATTTTAAAACAGAATCCAAACGTAAACTTTTTTCTCTGTTGCCACACTACACTCTGTGTACAACATTATTGTATAATATTACTCGGCGATTTTGATTCTAATCTGAGATCCCATGACGAAGACTGTAAACTCAAATAACAAGTTCACCTTGCTGGACAGTAAAGATAAAGCCTGAAACACAGATGAGGTAGCCATTATCAGCAAGGATACAGAGAACAGAAAGCAACCTTCAAGTGGCATCTTCTATCATTATGATAGATAGTTTATCTGCACCCTAAAATCCTGCATTTTAGCGCATTATCTTAACTATACAAGAAGAAACAGCAAATTGTGCAAATGTTAAAGGACAATGGAGGTAACGCACATTGACATTATTTACAAGCTAAATAGTTATTTTTCTGCAGGTGAAATCAAATTCATACTATAATTTTTTGCTGTTGAGGCAGGGTTGAATATTTCATTTTAACCCTTTAAATGTCTTTACCAAGAAAGAAAACAGCTATGAAAAAAAAAATTTGGTATCACTTTACATTACACTATGGTAATTGGATGCTAATCGTGGGGGGATAGTGTGGTAATAATGAGGTCATAAATACATATAACTATGTTGCATATGTAACAATGGGCATATATGAGTAATATTTCACTGGAATGTATGTAACGGTGCAATAATGGCCCAAAAACTAAAGCTAATAATGATGAAACAAATTTTAAGACGAAAAATGAGGTAAACTATTTGTTAATAGTTCCGTAATACTTTGGTGAAATGCTATCAATAAAATGGTTATATCCGTGTAATATTTGGACTAAAACATGTTAATATGGGGATATTAATAATGTAATAACATAATAATAATAAAGTAATATAGGTTCATGTTTTCACATTATTATAGGCTACTATCAGCGTAATACCTTCCAAATAAGATTAAAATTTATCATATTATAATGCTGAAATTCTTCAAACCATTATGTTCCAAACATTTCCAAACTTGTGATAGTTTCCCTGTAATAACCATGAGTCAGTACTGCAAAATGTAAAATACCTGTTTCAATTTAATTTGTCACTGCTTTCAAATATACACATTTGATACTAACGATAACTTGTACTTATTTTACATTTCAAACTTCAAAAGAATGCCTTGTATGAACATGTAATTATATTGATTTTCATTATTGCTTTATTTCTTGAACATAACACAAACTGCTGTCACAATGGCGTCAAGGAAAAGCTTAATTTCTTTTTCATATTTTAGGAGATTCATATTTACCGTTACATAATTTCCAGTGAACTATAACCCATATATACTTCTTATTATCAAGCTACTACTTAGTTATTAATTTGGTAATACATGGTATTACATAATTATAACTTAATTATTGCAATACTATAACATCTTATTACCGTGCTGTAATTAACACTAGTTACTTAGTTATTAATTTGATAATAATATGGTATTATAGAATTATTACCTCATTATTACAACATTATTACATCTTATTACAGTGCTCTAATTTCCACACTATAGCTTAGTTATTACTTTTGTAATTACATGGTATTACTAAATGTATTAACTCTTTATTACCACCTTTGACGTCTGATGTCCCCCAGGGATCCATCTTTGGTCCTTTGCTCTTTTGAATATACATAATGCCACTGGGTCATATTATAAATAGGTTCAGTCACATTTTTCTACAAAAAATCTATCTATCTATCTATATCTTCATAGCTATCTCTCTCTTTCTTTATCTATCTCCCTTTTATTTTATTTTTTACAATAAACCCTGCATGTTCTCTCACCTGAGAACTGTCAGCAGGGTTTCCAATTTTAGAAACACCTCCCTGGGCCAACTCAAAATGAGCAAACGCAGACTGCAGCTGAAGCCAAACCAGAGGAAATTTTTTTTGTCAGATATTCAACTCACACTTTAAGAAAACCTTACTGATCCCATGACAACACAGATGCTTGCTGAAGGCAGATCTTTGGAATGTAAATGCATGTGTCTATAAATACTGTATATAACAATACAGAAATATTTATATAGGAATATAATGATTGCATATTTGCATATGTATTTGATCTTTCATGCAAACAATCTTTTTATACTGATTTCAAATCGGGAGCAGAGATTTACATTTCATTGCAGTCTTAGAAAAACCCATTTGCAGCGTGACTTTTGGATAGATAGCAATTTGTTATTGCGAGAGATGGCTGGTCTTGCTGCACTGCGCATGTGGGCAGTGAATGAGAGGAACATTTGCTCACCTCTCCATCATAATCTGTTGTTCATCACAAAAAGAGAAAGATCCGCACAAATTTCTACCTTCCTTTTGAGTGTTTGCTGTCTGTCCTCTTTTATGGTGATATGAGTTTTAGCTTGAGCACCTTGTCATAAGTTGTGCTAGATGTGATGCCTGGGTGGTGACATGTAATTTTTGGAGGGAATTCAGAAAATATTACTTATCTTTTAAAGGGGTTTTGTTCTTATAACATAAAGAAACAACTGAAAGTAATTCAAGGTGCTTTCCTCAATTGAACTGAACAGTGAAAATTAACATTTTCTAATGACTTTATTCATCAAAAAGCTCAATAAGTTTTTCAGCCACATACTAACAAGCAATACGTCCTAATAAATTTCTATTTCTTAGGCACATGTGCGTGAGGCATGTCTATGATAAATATAAAATATAGTGTTACGCTACTGAGCAAATTGTCCACAAACTCAATTTCGGTTAATTCTCAAACATTTAAGCTGCTGCAGTTATGAAGATGAATTCACAAATCATTACGAGCACACTCCTGTACAATGGGATTCAATTGTGTGTGAAATCTAGCTGTTGTTCAACTCATCCTAAATTGAGACGTTGTATTTTATTTTTTTGCCCCAGTCATTTCTCAAAATGACGGGGAGTAGATAAGGTTTCAGCCTCCTCCTGTTCCCTTATGAGAACAGGAGAAAAGCACACGGAAGCCAATGAAGGACAACAAAAGTGTAATTTTAAAAAAATCTGTACATTCTGTGTGAATAATGGTCACTCCAAAAGCTGAGCAATCTCACAAGATTTCAACTCAGAACCTTTGACTCAAGACATTTAAGACTGAAAACTAAGACTAAGGACTAAATGTTCAAGGGACACTTTTAGATACCTTTCAACCATTTATGAGGATCCTTGGTCATGGCTGGTTCATCATCATTGCGCACCTATACAGAAAGCACATGGGGGGTTTTGCCACCTGAGGTATCGCTTATGCAGACGTAGTTAAATGTGAGGGAAGCAGAACTGTTAAATAGGCATTTAAAAAGCCCATCAAAGCTTCAGCACTAATTCAGTTGTTTGTTTTATTAATTAATTATCTTTGCTGCAATATCAGACTTCTGTTGGCAGATTTTAGGTTTTCATTTATTGTGCACAACTGAAGTCCCCAGCTTAGTGTGTAAAACTGAGTGACACATCATATTAGTGTACTTTGATGTCACAGTGTGTTTCTGCGAGAGAAAATGCGTACTGGTTGGCAGGATTGGAACTGGATATCAATGAAACCTCAAATGCTTTTATTGTATTTCTGGGATAAATTAGAATTTCTGCCTCACAATTATATGTAATGTTTACAGAGTCATATAAAATGTGTAACGACTGATTACAGGGTGGAGCCTATCCCAGCTGACATTGGGCAAGAGGCTGCATACACCCTGGATGAGTCTCCAGTTCATCATAGGGCCAGCATATAGAGACAGACCACTATTCACACTAACATCCACTCATATGAATCACAAGTTCACCTATACTGCATGCTTTTGGACTTTGGGAGGGAGCCGGAGGACCCGGAGAGAACCAACGCAGACCCGGAGAGAACACATAACTCTGCACAGTAATGCCGGCAGAGGAGGAGTGGATTTGTATTTTCCACCCCGACCACCCCGAACTTTGACATTTTGGATGCAAAATTCCATCACCTCCTACCTGATTAGACAGTTATCAGAATTCTTTTTTCAAACTTTTGTCAGAACCATTACATCCTAAGAATGTATTTCTGTGATGTCATTGCCCTTGACCTTTGATCTCTTATCACTGAAGAATCATCGGTGAGATACCAGTCATGACTGCCGTAGATAAATGGACAGACAGAAGGTCAGACTGAAAGATGGATCGACAGATGAGGAGCCTGAAAGCAGAATTGCTCCAGTGAGGACTATCGCTGGCATTGAGGCATTAAAACCACCAACACGACGGCTTTTCCTCTAGGAATTTTGTTGTGCATCAACTGTGAGCCATTATCTTTGTATTTCTACTCGACTTCTAAATGAGCTACAGTGGTGCAGTGCTGGAACCAGACAGTCCCCATCTGCAGAAAATCACCCTGGAGGACGACCACTCCAAAATCAATGTTCTCTCAGAGTATAAAATAATGTAAAACTCTGCCACCTGAAAATGAGCAGGTTCAATATCTGCAAAGCTCGCTCTCTCACTTACACACGCCACACATTTTTTACTCCACGACAAGCATTCTCAGATCCATTGTTTCATCACATACGTATTCTTACTGCACAGTAGTGAGCCTCCATAACCTCCATCAACTAGACTGTCAGTGGGATGATGCACATAACTGCAGGTTGATTTTCAATAAAACTTGGCAGAAGGATAAGCATTGGCCGGGAAAGAACCCATTACATTTGGCTGCAAATCCAGAAAGGAGGGATTTCTTTTTCTTTATTACTAATAGATTGTTTTGTTTATTTGTTTGTTTTTTTACTTATTCTCTATTTACGCACAGAGGTGAGGCAAGCTAAGCTTATATGTCTTTGCTTGTTTGGCCTTGGTGGAGATAATTGACATTCTTGTTATGCCTCAGATTTAAAAAGGGTTCTCTCAAGACAGTGCCGTTTGATTAATACCTTTTAGCAAATATAAAGCCATGCATGCTTAGAAAATCTTGAAAGCACAATGATTGTAATAAATTACTCTTTGCAAGTATCTGTAGTTTCAGTCCAATCTGGATGACTTATAAGAAAGAACTTTTGTTTTAGACGACACAATACCACTGGAGTGGGTTTTCATGATATTTTGAAGAAGCTGTTCGTAATGGGTTGAAAAAGCCTCGACAACGCAACACATTCGGCTCCATTACAGATTTTGACTTTTCCCCGGATGGAGCAAGAAAGAAATTTTTCAGGTTGTCAAAAATGACAAAAAAATAGGGGAAAAGAACCCATAGGTGCATCACAGTAAGAAGCTCATTAGTCTTTTATGAAAACTTGTCATGAGGAATATCCAGCTATTCTGTTCTCCAGAGAGGTGATAATGTACCCTTGGAAGATTTTCTACTCACAACTGGGTTTGTCCTGGTGTGTGATTCATGCGATGGCAGCAGCTCATTATTGACACCCACCTACGAGGGATCATGTTTGAGGCTTGCTATGTCCTTGAATGTAGCTCACTGAATAATTGCTGTACCCTTCCATGAATCAAGAAAAAAAATCTATGAGCAATATTAATGCCCTGCCCAGTCATAAGTTTATCAAACCGTCTATTTCACATATTCTCATCCATGTCCACAGTAGCCCGTGGCGTTTTCTGCTGTTCATCAGAGGGACTGTTTTCCCTTTTGAGATAAGGAATCAAAACTGCAGGACTAAAGGATGCTGGGTTTGCTGCAGGGTGGCGAAGCGCTCTGATAATGGAGCCGACTCCCACTGCGCAGACTACGAGGCAAACAGTCATGGCGCCAGCCCAATCCTGCCTATGTGAGAGGATAGCTAACAGTGTCACTCTGCAGTAGCTCGCTCTCGGTTTCTCTCTCTGTGTGAACATGTGGTAAATCTGCATGTGACAGAGAGTGGGGCGAATTGAAGAGATGCCCTAGTCTTGCAATCCTCTGTGTCTCCATTTGAGAATGCACATGCATGTGAGAGAAGAGAGAAAGAAAATGTGCAAAGATAGGGTTTGTCTGTCTTAATAATGCACTTTGACACAAGTGGAATATAAATGGAATGATCAAGTGTCGGAAGAAATTTTTCAGAATATTATAATCACAAACTTTACCTTCTATCCCTGGTGCAAAAATATGTATGCAAATGTGGAGAAGGTTTCAATTTTAATTTCGGAACTCACCGGAATATTGTGTCTTTTTGGATCCTCCTCTCAGCGTTCACTCCAAAGCAGTCTGCAGAGAGACATAAACGGTCACATTATTATTTGTTAGCTCAAAATACGATAGGGGCCATCGAGAACCCTTGGTAACAGTTTCTGAATCATAAATCAGCTCATGCTATTGTTCAATCTTTGACTTCATTCTAGACTAAATAGACAAGAAGTGACATTTCTGTTGCAGTTAGACAATGATTCTTGGCCCAGAGCCTCATTGCCAGATGAAATGTAAAAAAAATAGAGATATTCAAGCAGAAATATTATTTACTTGCCCTTTTGAAAGATGATTGTCCCACTTTGTATGCAACTTCATATTTGTGCATCATAATTAACTTTGGATCAAGGAATTACTTTCAAATGTGATTTATTTCATTGCACCTACTACGCACCTACAACCTCTGCAACCTTAGGTTCTGTGCTCTTGCTGGGCTGTAAATAATGAGCTGTTTTTCTTGTATATGTGTATACTAAAATAGTAAGCATTTACCATCAGTTTTATTCAGGAGAGTTACACAGAAAACCATTTGTACATTTTGAAATCACATGTCATTGGAAACAATACATTCCACTCAAATACAGTTCACTACTATCATCCCTACATCCTCTGCATTGACCATACGTTGAAGCGTATATGGGGGATACACAGTCAACTCAGCCTAACTCATTACTTCAAATCAGGCCCACCTCTCATTCCCTAGTGACAGCTGCACTGATTTTGCATTTCAAACCTGTAAACAAACCATTTGCACAGCCGATAAACAAGTCTTTGCTACCGTCAAACTAACAAGTCGGCGTGCTGACACCGGCAGTGCTGCACAATATATCCATTCGGCATCAATATCGCAATCTGCACAAGCTTAACAGTCATATCCTATAGGAAGGCAACATTAATGAACCAAGTTTTCTGCATCTAATGATTCACATTTTCCTAGTTTAATCAACAAGACAAGTCAATTTCATTTAATTTATTGTGGTTGAAGGTGAGGAGTTGTCAGAGGGGATCTCAGAACCACCTAGGTTTTTTTGTTATTGTAAGAGGATAGGTGGACTATACCTTTGGCAATATATCAAAGTGCAAGTCTGTAATTTTTTGTGTTTGGATAACATGTGATTTGTGAAAAATGGTTCCAATATTAATTGTTCCTTGCATTGATGCAGCTTAGAGGTGGGTTAATGGTAGAAAAACAATATTATTAGTATGGTAATCTCCTCGTCAGGGGTCTCTCCCCCTCTGTTTTCTCTCTCTTTTCTCTTCTACGCTGTCACTTTGACTGTGACTGCACCTGGTGGTCTTCAGCACACCTGTCTTCAGTCTACCATCAAACCCTGCAGTACAGAACCCTGGTTTCTACCTCCTGATTGCATGTCAACTTCTGTGGTAGAACTCCTGTCAGCTCACCAGTATTCAGTATTTTGTATCAACGATTGAAACCTCTATTAATCTGTTTTATCGCTTTGTGCCTCAGAGACACGGTTTTCTGACCTGCCTGACCCCCCCCCCCCCAGCTCTCCCTGCCGTCCAACTCGGTCACTCATCCTGATCACGGAGTACAAGAAGTTCAGGCTGCCAGGAGTCACTCAATAAAACCCCTTATGTTAAGTATGTTTCCTGAGTCTGAGTTTTAGTCTTGGCTCCGGTCCATCATGTAATAACCTTAACAATTATGATCTATTTAGCAATTAATTGTGGAAAACTTTTTGAAATGCAATCTTCAAGTAAATATCCATCTTTTTCTCTGCCAAGCTGGGATCCATAAGCCACATTGCATTGTTTATCAGACATAACCCACAAGGCCACGTGGTAACCCCGACTCCGTAATAACTCTATTGGTATGTTCAGATAGCACAGATCTGCTCCTCAACAGGACAATGTTAAATTTGGAAACAGAGGTAGGAGGAGATTAAACATTGTGATCTCTATGAGCCTGGAGATTAGAACGATCTAAAATCCTCGGATGGCCCACCCCTGGAGCCGCTGCCGAATCAGTGTCTTCAGTACAATGGTTTTCAGCACAAAACCAAATTCTGAAGGATTAGAATGCAGAGAAGAAAACAGGTTAGGTTTAAATAGCTCTGGAATACTCAAACAAACTTCTGGAAAGCCATTTAAACTGCTGTAGTCGGGTAAAAAAATTCAGAGGAGACACAATTTCTTCCCTCTCCCCGATGCGCAATTTAAGACACTGGAGGAACTAACACAGTTCATTTAAGTTTTTGTACATGAATAGAAGACACAGCTTTCCACTTTTTTCTTATTCTATTAGGATCTCCCCGGTTGTTTTTATCAAACCAAGCTGAACACAGATTGTTAGTCCAAGTAAGACAGAATTACCAACCAAAACCTCACTTCTCCGCTGAAAGACCCTTGAAGCTCGTTCAAAAGCTATTCATCACAGAAGTGGTGTCACTTCCTTCATACAAGAGCTCCCTTAACAAACAGGTGATATATTAACATTAAAATACATGTCTGATCTTTCGGGAGACTGCGACATATCATCCAGTTACATAAGTTTGCACAGCCTAAAACCCTTACCGTTAAAATGCCATTACCTTTTGTCCAGCAGCCATCTCGCTGACTGACCAAAGACAGTGATGTGAGAAGTACAATCTCACGCATGCCACACTTCAGCGAGATCGCCATCTTAAGTTCATGTTCCCTGAAGCATCCAACACTAAGGAACTGATTTAAAAGCAGTGCACACACAGTCTAACTGAAAATGTCACAAGAGCTACAATTCTACATATTGTGACTGCATGCTAACTGCCCCCCTATCTAGTCAAGTTACAGTCTGGACGCTGAAGGGAAAGGACGCTGGCGTTGTCTGTTCGCCGCTTTTCCATCAGAGTTCTACAGCCTGCAATACTATTAACCAACAAGTATACCTTTTATTGTTGCTCACCGGCAAACCTTTTGGATATATATCCGTATTTGTTATTCTGTATTTGTATTTGTATTTGTAACAATTCTACCGAGTCTGGTGACGGTCCGCTTACCTGTTGCTGCAAGTGTACCATCACCCGGAGACTTCTGTATCTGTTTGTTTCATCGTTTATGTCGGTTTCTGTTTGCTCATCTTTGATATCAGTTTGTTTATCCGTCTTGTTCATCACTGCCCCCGTGACACTTTCACCAAAAGCCGCTGTTGATCACTTTCTGTGTTTGATAGCTTTTTTTCTCGGCATCATTTCCATGAAAATAACGGCTACTAACGTCCTCTGTGCGTCTCGTCCAAAGCTAACGGCTAATAACGGGCTAGTCTCCACGACTGGCACGATGATGAATTATTCCGTCTCCCAACTGATGAAATTCAACAACTACAACACTCCGTTGTGCATATCGGTTATTAAACAACTTGGACTCCTTCGCCGGCCCCGTTACATTCACAGAAGTTGCCGTTCTAAGTTTGTTTACTCCAGCTCCCGCTCCGATAAGTCAATTCCGTCCTTTTGCTCTGACGTGCGCACTATCGCCTCTCAGACGCGTCATCAGAATGCTGCAGCTTTTCCCATTACTGTCATTGGACTTTCCTCGTTAAAATCATCCACTGTGCGGGTTAGAAAACGTGGAGTGGATTTCAGTCTTCTTCGGCCAATACAGAGACTCACTGCTCCATCTAGTATTAAAATCGAACTCCTTAATTCACAATCTCTCACAAACAAATCATGCCTCATACATGACCACATCCTGGAGAAATGTCTGGACGTTATGTGCCTTACAGAAACCTGGCAACAACCAGAT
>VRLP01005656.1:0-34794 GCA_009660295.1 Lophius piscatorius
ACAAAAACATGTACACACACACGTACACATGTACACAAACAAAAACATGTACACACACACGTACACATGTACACAAACAAAAACATGTACACACACACGTACATATGTACACAAACAAAAACATGTACATACACACGTACACAAACAAAAACATGTACACAAACAAAAACATGTACACACACACGTACACATGTACACAAACAAAAACATGTACACAAACACGTACACATGTACACAAACAAAAACACGTACACACGCACACACGTACACACACGTACACACACACGTACACAAACACGTACACACACGTACACAAACACGTACACACACGTACACAAACACGTACACAAACACGTACACAAACATGTACACAAACACGTACACACACGTACACAAACACGTACACACACGTACACAAACACGTACACAAACACGTACACAAACATGTACACAAACACGTACACACTCACACACGTACTCACACACAGGTAGCCCCTCCTCTCTTCCTCCCCACCTCTAACCCTTCCTCATCCATTGATCTGCTGTTCTTCCTCTCTCTCAGCACAGATTTCATTTTCTCATTTTCATCCTCTTGGTGTATTTTCTCTTTCTGCTTCCTCATCTTCTCTGGTCCCCACTGCCCTTAATGACCTCCTATGTCCATGAGTTCACCCCCCCTCAGATGTTGTACACCTCCGTCTTGTCAGGTGACCAGGGTGCTCATGGGAAAACACACATTGGTATGTATTATGTAGAGACACGGGTGCAGAAACGGCCCCACGTCCTTCTGTAGGAGCGTAGAAACCTTTCCTCCAGAGACACATCCCACATGTTCCTTCTCATTTCAAATGTATGAACTGAGTCGTACTCATGTGTGTACACACACATCACACACACACACACACACACACACACACACATGTATGGACGAGTTGTTGGAGCGAGTCACGGGAAACCCTAGAGGGAATCAGATGGAGATTTCAGTTCCAGCAGAGAAGAAATAACCCCATCAAAAATCTGGTGATTCCTTCATATTGTCCACAAATCAAAATATAAAATATCCTACAACCTGTTCAGACTTTATAAAAAGGGTTCTGGCCCGTCAACAGTGGAGGGTGAGTCTCGTCGCCAGATACCGGTGTAAACGACATCAACGCATCGGGATCCGATCCATCAAAACGCTCGCCTAGGTGGTCTGAGACGCATCAGACCACACATGTTTAGTAGTGTAAACACACACACACACACACACCACACACACACACACACACACACACACACACACACACACACACCACACACACACACACACACACACACACACACACACACACACACACCACACACACACACACACACACACACGCTCAGATCTTGTTTCAGAGTCAGGATCAATCAATCAAGTGCTGATAAGAGATTATAAACCCTGAGAAAAGAAATGATGAATACTCCTTTAACCGCTGCCTTTAGATATCCGTGTAAATGCTCCCGTGGTTACGGCTGAGACGTGACGTGCGTGACCATCTTTTTATAAAACTTAAGACATTTTGGGCCTGCTGTGGGCGCCCTCAGTGTTTGGGCCCGGATCACCAGAATCCTGCTGATCGCCGATCAAACCTCATCTCTTCATTTAACAGTTGTTTTATTCTGTTTCAAAGACAACAACTAAAAATACCATTAAACGGCGGATTTATCCAAACTTAGAGGTCTGTTTGATTTCACACACCCTTTTGTTCAAGTCAGTCTAATTTGGGAAACATGAATCTCATAAAGTTTCTTCTCTAAAGAAAGAAACCATCGGATGTTCTGAGGTTGGTTTTCACTGAGCTTCATCTGGAACGTCACAGAACTTCTGCTGTCTTTTGAGACTAACCAGTGACGCCAAACTGATCGCACAAAAGAACATGAAAAAGCCCTCAGAAAGCACAAACTTCTGCCAAGGCCCAACAGAACCACAGGTTCAGGAGAACTTCCTGCAGATTATTCCATTAATATCTGAGTTACTGCCAGCCTCTAAATCTACCGACAACTCTGACAAACTCTCTGAGTATCAGATTCTCTGTAGCCGCTCGTCTCCTACGCCTTCACTTCAGCATCTTTGTTCAGCCCCTGAACCCCCAGCTTCGCCCCAAAAGGGAAATTAAAGTAATCAAAGGAAAAAGGCAGCACAGCCACATTGTGACGTCAACCGAGGTGCATCAATCAGCGCCGGCGGGCCTGGTTTGATGAAATCGGCAAAACAGCCTAATTTAGCCAACAGCATCAAACCTGACCTTCCACGGCTCCAAACATCTCGCAATTTGTAACGCCAGTAAGGACAAAACAAGCCGTGGAGGAACAACCCCGAAAACATTCGGCACAATGAGCTTAAACACGCACTTGAAGTTTAATCAACCCGAGGAACGGCAAGTTTCAAGAAGCTAACGTTAGCAGAGTGGCTAAAGGTAGCGAGAGCTCAGAGTCAGCCAGTAGACCTGAAACCCTTGGCAGAGGTAAAAAATATTGACCTCTGCCAAGGTGAGTGTTTAAAACAGTCACAAAAGTCAAATTCTATCAGCTACTTTTTATCTATTTATATTTTTATTTATATTTAAAATCCATTTACCGTAATGTCCTTTATGCTGAGTGTTTTATCAGAGGCTCTCTGGGTTTGATGGGAACCACAGTGACCCTCATGATCAGAAATACGCTGATTGAAAACGGTCCACGGACTCACGTCTGGTCGGTCAGAACTCCTGTAAAAACCCAATACAGCCTCTGAGAGTGATGAAGGATAGGTGGACCATTCAAATAAAGTCAGCTGCTCTTTTATCTTATTCCATGTTGTAGAATGTGAACCCGTCTAGTGTTGAGGAATCTGGTACAAAGGGAATTCCGGCCACATGACTGTAAGTGTCTGACTTTGATTTGTATTTGATTATGTAGAGATGATCTGCTGCTGCTTTTGTTTACCGCCAAATTAACACATTTTTACGTTTTACTGCCCTCTGCTGATCCCTTTGTCTGGAGGCTCTATGTGAGCTCTGTATGAGCTCTATGTCTGCTGTATGTGAGCTCTTTATGAGCTCTATTTGAACTCTTTATTAGCTCTATGTGAGCTCTATATGAGCTCTATGTGAGCTCTACATGAGCTCTATGTGAGCTCTATATGAGCTCTATGTCTGCTCTATATGAGCTCTATATGAGCTCTATGTCTGCTCTATATGAGCTCTATGTCTGCTCTATATGAGCTCTTTATGAGCTCCATGTCTGCTCTATATGAGCTCTGTGAGTTATTTATGAGCTCTATGTCTGCTCTATGTGAGCTCTTTATGAGCTCTATGTCTGCTCTTTATGAGCTGTATGTCTGCTCTTTATGAGCTCTATGTCTGCTCTATATGAGCTCTATATGAGCTCTATGTGAGCTCTTTATTAGCTCTATGTGAGCTCTTTTGAGCTCTGAGTGAGTTACATGTTTCAGTTACTCTGAAATGAAGGAGGGGGGCTCGGAGTGAAGATGTGGTGAGAAGAGCGACTGGGGGGTGGGAGTGAAATCTCCTCTGACTTGTTAGTCACATGGCGGGATGAACATCCTCCCTGCTCCACGTTCTGAAGGAAATGATGTCATGTGGGAGTTGTGTGTGTGTGCGGTCCGGACGTCCGTGTCTGTGTGTGTTTCTATGAATACATGGATGTTTCTGGATGTTTAATTCATCGATGGGAACGTCGTACATTTATACTTCAGCTCGACACCATCTGATTCTATTATGGCTCCATTTCACACAGGGAGAATAACGGTGGCGCTGCTGCACAGCTTAAAGATCAGAAATGTGTTTATTGTTAGAGAAGTTGTCACTTTTGCCTTTCTTTTGTTTTAAATGTAAGTTTATTAAGGATTAATAAAGTTTTCCCAACCTACTCAATAAACTCCTTATAAACGGTTGTCTAACTGTAAAGTGGTTCCTCTATATTTTTAGTGCCTTTTAGTCATTATTCGGCTTTATGTTAATTTCGGTTTTCAAGTCAATAAATGAATTACTTTTGAAATTTCAAGTTTAACTGTAAAAAAAAAAGATTTTATTGGATGAACTCACCCGATAACTCTATAAATTAAATATTTACAATTTAAACTAATAAGTTAGAATCAAAACTACATCATTTAATTTAGGTTAAATACATTTATTTTCTAAATGGGACCAAACTCCCCCTACTGGCCTGAGTATGCATCTTACAGTACCCCAAATCAATCCAGTTCTTCCTCGCACTACGGACATTCGAAAACGATGCAGGACAGAGTTCTTGTGTTTCCATGTCAACATGTTGGATCTGCAGCGACGGTGATTATTCCAGAATGTTTCAACTTTTCGGGGAACGTAATGACTTTTCTTACGACTACTGCTGTCCGTGTTGCCAGGCGACAGGCGCGGCGGCGCCTCGTGATGCAAACATTACAATCCTACGATCCTTCATCATCATCTGTGATGGTTAAAGTTGGCAGAAAGGAAATGAAGAAGGTGGAGCAGAAGCACAAACATAGAGAGAGTCTTCGGTGACTACTTAGAAGGACATCGTGAGAGGTTGTGTCTTTGTGTTGTGATATTCCGTCTCATCAGCAGAATATCAAACTGCCTTCGACATCACGCTAAATAATACATCACTCTCTCATTCTCTCTCTCACACCCTACATTTACACACTGCACGCTTCGTGCCGCTGCATGAATTAGTGATGAGCTGACACTCTTCAGAGGAAGAAATATTCAAGGAGTCCAACAATCACATCAAAGTGATTCCCAGCAAACAGACAGGTTGGAGGAAGAGCGGCAGACTCCTCTACCTTTGGCCTCGCCGACAGGAGAAACGCCTCCTCTAGAGTTAATATCAGCTATTAAACTTTTAGGTTTCTGCGTTATGAGCGTCGTGTGAAGGAGACCTCCACATCCAGAAGTACAGTATGTTCCTCTGGTCATTTAGCAGAGCAGCAGCAGCAGCAGTAGTAACAGAGCAGTAGAGCCGCAGTAACAGAGCAGTAACAGAGCAAGAAGTAGAGCAGCAGCAGTAACAGAGCAGCAGCAGTAACAGCAGTAGAGCAAGAGGTAGAGCAGCAGCAGTAGTGACAGAGCAGCAGCAGCAGTAGTAACAGAGCAGCAGCAGTAGCAGTAGCAACAGAGCAGCAGTAGCAGAGCAGCCTTAACACGGTAACAGAGCAGCAGTAACAGTAACAGAGCAGCAATGGCAGAGCAGCAGTAACACAGTAACAGAGCAGCAGTAACAGTAACAGAGCAGCAATGGCAGAGCAGCAGTAACACAGTAACAGAGCAGCAGCAGTAGAGCAGCGGGGGACACCAGATGTTCATCTTCTCCAAATCCTCAAGCTCCTTCTGAGCTCCAAAGGCAAGCAGTTTAAAGTCCAGGTGGGATATGAGGGCCCCCCCAGCAGCGTCCTGGTGGGCTCCAGAGTCCCCTCCTAATGCTTAGGAGCTCCATGCTGCTGCTGGAATCACCTTCATCACTCCTGACGCTCTACCAACCAGCACCTCCTCATGCTGACATTCACGCCACCAGAACTCGTCTTTGTGTCAACAGAAATAGAAACGGTCTGACTTTGATCATTTCTCACTTTGTTAGAGTAAAGGGACAAACTATCACTTTAAAGATAAAGAAAATAATCATCATAAATATAAGATAATAATCATAATAATCATAAATATAAGGAAAATAATCACAATAATAATAATAATAAATATAGTAATAATCATAATAATAATCTTAATAAGGATAAGGATAATAATTATAATAATTATTCATGTGATAATATAATAATAATAATCATAATGATAATAAGGATACTAATTATAATAGTAATAATAATAATAATTATTATTATTAATGTAATAATATTAATAATAATAATAATAATAATTATTATTATTATTATTATTATTAATATTATTATTATAATAAGGATATGAGTCAATCCCATAATGACATCTCTATCTGGACACATACTTTCAATGTTTTATATCCAATAATCATTTTCATAACCTGCAAACTAAATCATCCATTATAAAATATTGAGTAGAATTTTTGGCTCTGCTCAGTCATTCAGGTCAATTAAATTCACTCCTCTGGTGGAAAGACTGATTGTTCATGAAGAGGAACGTCAAAGAAAGAAAGACAGCAATTAAAGGAACGCCTGAAGCTAACACGACACTGGAACTTTTACAGATCCATTATGCTCTGGTGAGGAGGAGGGGTGGTCATGTGGGTGTGGGTGTGGGTGTAGGTGTGGGTGTAGGTGTAGGTGTGGGTGTAGGTGTGGGTGTAGGTGTGGGTGTGGGTGTAGGTGTGGGTGTGGGTGTAGGTGTGGGTGTAGGTGTGGGTGTGGGTGTAGGTGTGGGTGTAGGTGTAGGTGTGGGTGTGGGTGTGGGTGTAGGTGTGGGTGTGGGTGTAGGTGTGGGTGTGGGTGTGGGTGTAGGTGTAGGTGTGGGTGTGGGTGTAGGTGTGGGTGTGGGTGTGGGTGTAGGTGTAGGTGTGGGTGTGGGTGTGGGTGTAGGTGTGGGTGTGGGTGTGGGTGTGGGTGTAGGTGTAGGTGTGGGTGTGGGTGTGGGTGGAGCTGGGGGTGGGGGTCAGGGGTAAAAGAGGGACGGTAGCTGAACCCAATCTACGTTCTTCTCTGAGATCGCTCTACCCGTGAACGTCTACCCGTGAAAGTTTACCCCTTAACGTTTACCCGTGAACGTTTACCTGTGAACGTTTACCTGTTAACGTTTACCTGTGAACGTTTACCTGTGAACGTTTACCCCTTAACGTTTACCCGTGAACGTTTACCTGTGAACGTTTACCTGTGAACGTCTACCTGTGAACGTTTACCTGTGAACGTTTACCTGTTAACGTTTACCTGTGAACGTTTACCTGTGAACGTTTACCCGTGAACGTTTACCCGTTAACGTTTACCCGTGAACGTTTACCTGTGAACGTTTACCTGTGAACGTTTACCTGTTAACGTTTACCTGTGAACGTTTACCTGTTAACGTTTACCTGTGAACGTTTACCTGTGATCTCGGTAGTCACAGATTAAACTGAAGGATTTTACATGGACCAACACTCACTTGCCAAAAACTGGGTGTATCATTCCCACGGACAAATCTGCCACACAGAGACACACACACTCACACACACACACACACACACACATACACACACACAGACACACAGACACACACACTCACACACATACACACACACACACACACACACACACAGACACACACACACACACGGGAACAAACTCATGCCAGTGAATAAATGTGGGACAGCTGCTCGGACCTTCAAGTGTCCAAACACACATGAAGACAGACGTGTTCAAACACTCAAGCGAGGCCAACAATCAGTGAATCTCTGATTACTCCTCTCACGGGACACACACTTACTGGACCGACGCCCCCAACCCCCCAACCCTCCAACCCCCCAACCCCCCAACCCTCGTTCTGATGAACTCCCAGGGAGAGACGCAGAGACGGACAGTTAATCTGAGCAGAGCATCACGTCCAACAGCATCAGCTGTGTCCAACAATATCACTGTGTGTGTGTGTATCTGTGTGTCTGTTAATATGTCTGTGTGTGTGTGTGTGTATCTGTGTGTCTGTCAATATGTCTGTATGTGTGTATCTGTGTGTGTCTGTTAATATGTCTGTGTGTGTGTATCTGTCTGTTAATATGTCTGTGTGTGTGTGTGTGTATCTGTGTGTGTCTGTTAATATGTCTGTGTGTGTGTGTGTGTATCTGTGTGTGTCTGTTAATATGTCTGTGTGTGTGAGTATGTGTGTGTGTGTGTGTGTGTGTGAGTGTGTGTCTGTTAATATGTCTGTGTGTTTGAGTATGTGTATGTGTGTGTGAGTATATGTGTGTGCGTGTAGATCTGTTTGTGTGTATGTTTGTGAGTATGTGTGTGTGTGTGTGTGTCTGTCAATATGTCTGTGTGTGTGTGTGTGTATCTGTGTGTCTGTCCATATGTCTGTATGTGTGTATCTGTGTGTGTCTGTTAATATGTCTGTGTGTTTGTGTGTGTGTGTGTATCTGTGTGTCTGTCAATATGTCTGTGTGTGTGAGTATGTGTGTGTGTGAGTATATGTCTGTGTGTGTGTGTGTGTGTGTGTGAGTATGTGTGTGTGTGTATCTGTGTGTGTCTGTTAATATGTCTGTGAGTGTGTGTGTGTGTGTGTCTCACAAATTAACGCGGGCGCTACCTTTGCTCCTTCCACACCCTGCTGGATGAGGGTAATAACAGACCCTCCCCTTCCACGCCGTAAGGAGGATGGGGGAACTACTCAAGGGATGCTACAGAATCTGAGACCGCTCAGACCTTCTTCATTAAAAGGAAGATCCGAGGGATTCTGAGGGTTTCTGGCAGAATCTCATTTGTTAAGTAAGTGGACCTACTCTGTCGTCCCCGACAACAAGGGTATATCCCTGAAAATTCCCCTGTCCCCTGCGTTTTACAAGCTGAAGTTATGTCTTAAAAACAGTGTCTTTGGTAAAGAAAGCTCCTGCAGGAGAGAAAAACAGGAAGTACCAGAGTAGAACTCTCTGAGTCCATGTATCTGATTGATTATTATGTCCTCACAACTCTGGAGATGAAGCTCCTCCAGTAGCGGAAATATACAACCGACCTTTTCACAAAATCACTCCAGTCCTTCCTCACACTGAGGTCTATGTGGGTATAAAATTAAAAATGATCCATGAGAAAGTTTGTAGTGATCCAGATTCAACCACAAGACTTAAACTGAGGGCGTGGACGGTTCTGTTCCTCCTCAGGGTTGTGGGTTTGGGTCAGCTCATCATTGTTCTGTTCACTTCAAACTCACAGCGGCTGTGGTTCTCCTGAGCAGGTCTTTTTTCACAGCGGAAACGTAATGCCGCTTCTAATCACATTAATGATGGCGCTGCTCTTTCCAGGGCTCACAGTGGGTCGCGACAGCGTGACACCAGAACCGCCGGAACAATGGCAGGACTCAGAAACGGGTCAGTTATATTTAATTCAGCTGTCTTTCATTTCATTATTTATATCTGCGCTCTTCCCGCCGAGACACGTCAGCTTTAAGGGAAAAGTAGGCCTCAGATGTTCCGACGCCGGTTCCAGGAAAATATAAAGTTCTGCTCCTTCAGAACGCAGGGAACATGAAACCCGGTTCTGTTGAGATTTAAGTTTTCTCTCAAAGCGCGCAAGAATTTAGAAAAAAAAAAAGAAGATATTTCCTTCTTGTTACTGAGGTCTGATTGTAAATATTAAAAACAAACCCAAGCAGCAGCTCAAAAAACCTCCAGAACCAGAAGACCTCATCAGAGAGTCCAGAGGAGGAGGCGTTCATCTCAGGAGAACCAGGAGAACAAACCTCAGAAGAACACTCTTATTATTATTATTATTAAGTCTAGAATTCTTTTTAGTAAAAATGAACTTTTAACTCCAACATTCAAATATTTATCAGACATGATGTAGATTTATATAGATCTATAGATATATAGATATCTATATAGATATATAGATATATAGATCTCCTCCAGCGTAGAAACCAAATCTAGACTCAATCTAAAAAGACTTTTAGAGGTAGAGCTCCCCCTAGTGTCAGAAATATACAACCAAATGACTCAAAGTCACTCCAGTTCTTCCTCACACTCAGGTCTAGGTGGGAGGTCAAATGAAAATGATCCAAGAACAGTTTCTGAGGTATGAATGCAAAACAGTCTTTTTCATGAAAATCTCCCCCTAGTGGGTAAAACACAGACTTTAGAGTAAATCCCATCATAAAGGAGTCACACCTCCTCCAGTGGAATCTATCGCACCAGATCCAGACTCAAACGTTTGGAGGTAAAGCTACCCCTAGTGGGGGGAAACATAAAAACCGAATTCTCAAATCAATCCAGTTCTTCCTCATACGAAGGTTAAAATTGGAAAGTGAAATATTTATGTTATGGCGTCCACAGGAAGGATCTGCGGTGGAAGCGGCGCCGATGACGGTTCCATAATATGGCTGACTTTTCTGTGATGTACTGATCCACGATCCATATTAAGTATTAATCCTGCTTCTATCCTTAGGCCCGCAGAACAAATCCATCAGTGAGCTCTGACGTGTGAGAGTAAAGGTCCGATTGAGATTCTGATCCGGTCCAGAACTGAAAGCTAACGTTTAAAGTGTGTGTAAATCTGTGTATTTGACCCATGTTACTTTTTTCCACTCTTCACAGAACAGCCCTCCTCCGTGTACTGATACTGGTTCTGTTGGTTGGCTCATCTGCTCTCCTCCGTTCTACGCTCCAGAACTAACTGCCTCCTGGAGGACATCAAAGTTTGTATAATCTAAATCTAATCTGGACACGGCGCCGATACACAGCCAGTTCTTATTTTAGTCATCACTTCAAACATTCACATCCGTGGACCGGTACCTCTGTGTTCACTCAGACCCTGGAGGAGGAGGAAAGAGGGGATTAACCCGGGCCTGGAATGGGTCCGCTGGAACCAACCAGTTGTTAATGTCGATTTCTTAAAAGACAGCGAGGTTGACTGATGTTAAATAATTAGAATCCATTTGTCATGAAAAGACAGCGATCCAGTCTCTCACTCTTTGTCAGAGAAGAAACGGCTCCAGAATCCAAACCCGATCCATTAACATAAACTGGTAGATTGGTTCTGTGTGACACAACAATGACCTGAAAAGGTCTTTGTGTCTCCAGGAGAAAACCCGTATAACACAGAACCTTGAGTTCGCTCGCTCGCTCGCCCTCCTTTCTCTCCGCTCTGAGTCTGAAGTTCTGACCCGATGAAAAGGAATGAACTTGTAACCCATTAGGAGTTCTTTCACTCTGCTGAGAGGCGGAGTCACCAAAACATGACAGGAGCTCAGAACACGGCGGCTCTCCCTGAAAACCCTCCGCGTCTGGACCAGATGTGTTTTTCGTTCTTAGAAGGAATGTACGTAAATGTAATAAAGACTTTATTGCACAAAGCGGCGGATGTATTTTTAAGCAGATTGAAGCGTTTGCTGTCCTGTAACTCATAAACAGACGCTGGCGCACGCAGGAAGACAATAAGAATAATGTCATCACGTCCTCTTCAAAGCACATTATAAACCGTTCAGGGTGAAATATCATTAAATATAGGGCTTAAATATGTGACGCGGGGAGTCGGAGTGAAGCTGCATGAGAAATGAAGCCAAAGATGATTTTTTTAACCCTTTCAGTGGCGCAAAAACACAAGAAGAAAGAAATCAAAAACATTTCTTGGCTTTGTTTTTTGTCTTAGACATGAAATTGTCCATAAAACGACAAACAGAGATTAAATCAGAGATGTTAAATAATTTTCTGATGACATTTAGATTTTTTTTTATGGAAAATAGCCAAATTGGATGAGCTGAACTTTTTCACCAAATGTGTTTTTAGTGCTTTTATTCTTATTCGCCATTTTTGTTTTTGGGTCAAGTTACATAATTCTGTTCCGTATGTCCTCACACGCTTTAAAAAGTCCAACTTATCAAACAGGACTTTCTCAGTAGTCACGGTTAACGCCTCCTCCTCGGTGGCCCCTTTCACCTGTGGTGTCCCCCAGGGCGCCGTCCTCGGCCCCTTACTCTTTAGCATATACATGCTAACTGGCTCACATTATAAACAGCATCCGTCACAGTTTAAATTAAGGAATAGAGACCCGAGCGAACAGCTGAGCGGGACCTTAAAGGGTTAAAGGCCCTTGGATCTACAGGGGTTTCTTCAGGCGAACCACTCTGTCCTCCCGCTGGACTGAGATGCGTGAAACGAGGTACCTATTCCAAACCTGAAGGCCTTTCTTTATTTCTGCCCTCGTTTACGGCCCACCTCCGTGAGGCGTGAAACTCTTCTCTGTGACATTTAATAAATAACCAATCTGGATTTCATTCACAGAGGTCAGTTCTTCGGCGACGCCGAGGTCGAGGCTGAAGCGCAGCAACGACACAAAACAACACAAACGCACGCTGACACTCCCTGACCTTCGTAGTTGAGTTTGAAGCCATGTGCAGAGACGGCAAAGTCACTGGTCAGCCTCAAAGAGAAGACGTTGGCCGTGCTGGTGACGGGGGGAGGGATCTGGAAACCCGTGAGCCTGCAGAGACACAGAACACACAACAGTAAATAACAACAAATAACATTCAGGAGGTGAAGACAACTCTTATGAAGAAGAAAAGAAGGTTTAGTTGTTTAGTGGAGTCAGATAGCACATTGAATAATGATGCTGATGTTTGTTATCTTCAGTTACAGCTCAGCAGAACCTCTTTAACATCCCCTATCCGCACACAGAACCAGAGACATGTAGGGTCAGGGTCAGAGGTCACGTCTGCATGACTCCAGACCGTTAATCACCACTTAGAGACCAGACGCTGAAATGCATAGCTGGTTTATTTAGAAGCAGAAACTCTGAGTTAAAACTTTTTGTTCCTTTCCTCACGCAGAAGGTGAAGCGGTGACTCTAACTTGCCCGTAGGAGCTGGGATAGGCTCCGCCCCCCGTCCCCCTGAACATAATAAACTGCTATGTAGAAGAAGAATAGAGAAGTGGGGAAGCGTGAGATGAAGAATGTGACGGTGGATTTCTCAATGATGCATGTTTGGTGAATCATCTCTCAGGAGTTCACACAACAAGAACCACGGCAGGAAAAGACCGCCGTCGTCTGAACAAACCCGCGTCCGATGTGAGCGTTGGCGAGGATGGATGCTGAAGGTGTGAGAGCAGCACAGTAGATACAAGAGGGGAGGACAGAGTGTAATTGTTGCTAAGTGTCATAAAGACAGGAGAAAATAATGTACATCTGGAATCTGACTTATTCCTTACTGTTTGTTAACGTGTCGGTTTATTGGTGGGAACAAACAAAGAATCTTCACAGAAGGTGAAGGTGAAGGTGAAGCTGCCGGAACCCTTCAATTAAATGACAAACACAGAAAGAAGAAGAAAGTAAACTTTAAAGGAGGGGAAAAGAGCCCAAACCTTCCTGGTCTGGTTTCTACATTTACGTCAGCAGATACCGTTCTTCCTTTCATTTTGCCTCCCTGCTTCCGTTTCCTCCCTTCCTTCCTCTTTCATCTCTCCTCCGAGGCTTCATTCCTCTTCCCTAAATCAACTCCCATCATCGTTTCCTCCACCGAATCATTCAACTTTTCCCCCTCTTTACTTTCTGCACCAGCTCCTCTTCCTCCCTGCTCTTCTCTCTGTGGCCTAAATCCACCTCAAACTCTTCTTCCTCGCTCTCCTCCTTTCCTCAAATTCATTGCTTTCCCCCCCCTTTTTTTAAAACCTTCCCATCAACCTTCCTTTTGTCTCACTTCCTTTCCTTCTCACCTGTGTCTCCTACCTCTTCCTCTCCCTCTTTGATCTTTCTGCTTTCATTTTTCTCTATCACACTTCTTTTGAACCTAAATTCACTTTCTCCGCCCTCCACCCACATGTTCCCTCTGGCATCAATCTTCAATATTTCTCTGCCCTCCATCCCGCGGAGGGAAGCTATAATGCTGTCCATTATACCGAATTAATGCTGGATGGATGACGCGGAGGACAGGAATTTAGATTAACTCATATTTTCACGCCTTCTGCAATCATAATGTAAAAGTTTTCCACCAGACGTAACTACTTTTGGGTTTGAGTACTTCCTGGAACATTCGGTACCACGGCATGAAGCGGACACACCTGAGGTAACAGAAGTTCTAGCGTGTTCTGCTCAAAGCAAACATCAACAATGAGCCTGTTTGAGGTGGACGACCCAGTTTAACCACTGGACTATATACAAATCCAGATAGGAGAGTAGAAGTATCCTGGTGTCTGGTTTATGGAGTGATGGGAAAATGAACGGTGAGATGTTCAGGAGGTCCGGTACAGCATCAGCAGTAGAGATGGCGGACCGCTACCACACCCCATGTCCCCCATGTCCCCCCATGTACCACACCCCATGGCCCCTCCCCTCCTTCATAGAAACATTACATCTTAAGTAATGTTTGCTTAACCCGATCATTGCCTGCTGTATGAAACCCCATTCATTTCAGAAACTATTGTTATTTACAAATGTACAAAACACATGGAAGAATAATTAATCAAATGTTTGGTTGAGCTCATTCTGAGTCTCTATTTCTAGGAGAAAAATGGGACTGAAGCAGTTTACAATGTGACCCAGCGGCAGCATGTATCTGCTAAAGAGTAAGGGGCCGAGTACGGAGCCCTGGGGGACACCACAGGTCAAATGGACCACAGAGGAGGAAGTTTGATGAATGTTTTCCTAACTTTAGAAAAGTGTCTAAAGCTAGCAGGAGCTCAGAGCCAGAAGGTTCCTGAACAAGGCCATCATAGAACCTCTAACATTTAATGGACTGAACGACACTTTCAAAGTTTTACTTTCACTTCCAAGTGTCGTACAGTTGGTTTAAGCACGAGGGTACGTTCATTTGAACATGCCAGAACACATACACAATGTTGGCCACTGCAATCCTTCAAAATAAGAGCACCTAAAATACACTACTCACTACGATTTTTAAACTTTAAAAAAAAAAGAAAAAATCGTAATCGGCCGGTCAGACTTTATAAAAATCGGTGCATCTTTAGTTCTTCCGTATATCTCAGACCCTCTTCTCCCACGATTATTGTCTCCTGACAGTCTTCCACATGACAAAGAGGTCCCTTTGAGACGGATGTCCAGTGACAGTTAACCGAGGACATGTGTTCTGTGGAGTTTGGAGGTAAAACCTGTGTGAGGTGTTGGTCTGCGTCCTCAAACAACACCACCTTAGAAGAGAGCTCTGAGGGAAGATTATGATCAAGTGCTTCTAAATTACTTTAAAGATATTCACACAATGCAGCGACTGGCTTTAACTTTCTGCCTCCTGCTTCCTGCACTCGTCTTATTTCTCTCCCACATCTGTATGTCTTAAGCTTTCTGTGACAAAAACAAGCGGACCTCTGAGAACCTGCCCTCCCTCCCTCCCTCCCTCAGCCGCTATCTGCTCCTCCTTTCAGCTCCTCTTTCATCTCCTCCAAACTCCTTCCCTCCCTGCTTTTATCCCCCTGATGGTTCCATTTTATCACGTCTCCTCTCATCTTATCATCCCTCCACCCCCCTTTATTTCTCTTACCTGCACCTTTTCATACCGCGCTCGTTCTCTGCCCTCTCCCCAAGTTCCAATTTCTCCTCCACCACTCCTCCTTCAGCGCCTCTTATTTGTCCTCCGCTGCCTTGAACTGCTCCGCCTCATGAACATACACTTTTGTAAATCATTTCTCCATCCTCCAGCCTCCATCCTTTTATCTCCCTCCATATTTGATTTCCCATGTTTCAGTTTACCCTGTTGAATGTCGTTGGCCCTTACTCCACTTTTGATCCTCCTTTCTTCACGGGGTCCCGGAGGAGAAGCTGCTTTATCTTTACCCTTTCCTTCAGGTAAGATCTTTTACATCTCTTCATCCGCTCGTCCACCGAAAGTCTACCCGACTTCATAAAACCACATCAATCCACCTCTGATCTTCTCTTCTGCTCCAATCTACAGCTTTACTCTTCTTCTGTTCCTGCAGCGTCTCAACAGTCCTCCATCATCCATCCATCCATCCATCATCCATCCATCCATAAACTGACCAACTCCATCCACCCATCATCCATCATCCACTGACCAACTCCTTCCACCCATCATCCACCCATTAATCATGTACCCGTCCATTAATCATCTACCTATTCATCCATCCATCCATCCATCCATCTAACCACTCATCCATCAATCTACTAACCCATCCATCCATCCACCAACCAATCCATCCATCCTCCAATTGTCCATCATCCATCCATCCATCCACCCATCCATCTACCAATCCATCACCCCATCCAACACTCTTCAGCTCCTCCGGAGCCCCCAGATGAGCTGAAGAGTGTTTCTGGGGAGAGGGACATCTGGACTATCATTCTTAGCCGCGACCAAACCCCGGATGAAGGAGGACAATGGAATGGAATGTTTTTTTCATTACAATGATGTTCTTTTAAAATAGCCAACAGCGGTTAAATGTTTTGTAACTCGTATTTTTGTTGGAACATTTGGCAAATATTAAGATATTTAATCAACCAGAATGGAAAACATTATTACTCTTCTTACTCTACAGTAGTTGCAGCCTAAGAGACCAAATCTAAGTTTATTTCTGTGATAAATGTGTTGGTAGATATCGGCTCCTAAAACACGTGTGATACATTCATTCTAACTCTTTCATCCTTCCTTTAATAATAATAATTTAAACTCAGCATCGTCGCGGCGTCAGCCACCATCAGACCAGCGTTTACAGGACGGCGCGGGTGAAACCTGCTTCCTGTCGCTTTAATGGAACAAACGGGATGATGGATCGAGTCATCTGTAGGAGGCGTGGCCACAGAGTGTTGGCGACTGAAGCCCGCCTCCAGCGCCACCTACAAATAAAGCATTCCTTCCTCACTCAACACTGACCTTATCTTCTAGAAGTTGTTGAAGTTATGGACTAGACATCGCCACTTCTGTGTCGGCCTCCACAGAACCTTCTTCTTAACACGAAAACTCAAAGACATCTTCAAGTTTTTAACACGCATAGGCCACACATAGGAGTGAGGAAGAACTGGATTGATTCTGGAAAAGTTCAGTTGCATTCTTCCGACACTAGGGGGAGCCTTACCTCCAAAAACTTTTGCGGCTTTTTTCTTAGCTGTTGGTCCAATTTAGTCCACATTTGGTGCAGATGAACGGACAGAGATAGATAATAATAATAATAATAATAATAATAATCCTCCTGTCTGTCCTCTATACATCATCATTTATCCTGAGGGATCACATTCCATGCTCTAGGGGCAGGAAATGTGTTTTTATGTATACAAAAACACCTTCACATTTAATTTGAGGAGACTGGGGGCTTTTGAGGGACAGTCCTGACCCCAGAGACGACAGCGTGGGACTCCTTTAACTAAAGATTTCCTTTGAGATGAATGCGATGAAACTAGAAAGTCAAATCAGTGACGGGACTGTGGGTGTCTGGTATTCTATTTATATTCTTATAGGAGAGAGAGAGAGAGAAAGTGAGGGAGGGAGTGAGAGAGGAGGGGGGAGAGAGACAGGGGGAGAGAGGGAGAGAGTGAGAGAGACAGGTGGGAGAGAGAGAGAGAGACCGGGGGAGAGAGAGAGAGAGAGAGATTTTTTTAGATTTTTAAAGAGAGAGAGAGAGAGAGAGATTTTTAAAGAGAGAGAGAGAGAGAGAGATTTTTAGAGAGAGAGAGAGAGAGAGAGAGATTTTTAGAGAGAGAGATTTTTAGAGAGAGAGAGAGAGAGAGAGAGATTTTTAAAGAGAGAGAGAGACAGGGGGGAGAGAGAGAGAGAGAGAGTGAGAGAGAGAGAGAGCGAGAGAGTGAGAGAGAGAGAGAGAGAGATTTTGTGTACCACCCATGTTTAGTTGTCAGAGAGCAGAGAATGTTCTCTGGTGATATTAGAGTTCTTCATTCAGTTGCTGATTTGATTTAACTCTATACATCATCACACACACACAGACACACACACACACAGACACACACACACACAAAAACACACGCACACACATACACAAACACACACACGCCCTTACATAAGCACACACACAGATACACACACAAACAAACACACACACACACACACAGATACACTCACAAACACACACACACGCACACACACACACGCACACACACACACATTCTATTTCTCGTTCCGCAGACATACAGCCTGGATAATAGGATTGTAGGAGCGCCTCCCTGTGTCTTCTTCTCTTCTTTTATTTCTCTTCTTCTTCTTTTATCTGATAGTGACTTTATTGCCAACAGGGAAAGAGACTTTTCATAATTATAACGGCGATGAAAGGAGGCGAGACACGGTTTGAAAAGATCTTCTGTAAACATGAGTGAGGAGAAAGGGTGGACTGAACTGAGGAGCAGTAAACCGTTCAGATCTTCTGTGGGTTCAAATAAAGAGGTTTAAATGAGCAGACATGGAGTGACAGACGTAAACAAACACACGTGTCGTAGGGGAGGCAGAACCTGGACCTGAATGGAACCGTCTCATGAAGAGTTCTCATCATTCTTCTACTTTGGGCTCAAAGCGTCTGAAGTAATAAACATAATTAGAGTTCAAGGGAAGAAGAGCTCATTATTACAAGCTGTTAGTTAAAGTTTATTTCCCTCAGCTTGTGTCAGTGTGTGTAGGTTCTAATCCCTCACCAACACAGAACCAGAACCAGAACCAGAACCAGCCCACCACTGAGAACGTCAGTCTGTGAGCAGCAGGGAGTGTGTACATCTGCAGCTGTGTGTCAGTGTGTGTTTATCTTCCTTAGTGTCTGTGTGTCTTACTGAGTAGACGCCCATCTCAGATTTGACCCCATGACCCCAAGAACCAAACGCTCCCAACGTGCTCCTCCTCAGCCCGAGTTCTCTATCCATCTACCTCATCTACCTCATTCACCTCATCTACCACAACAACCACATTATCCCCATCATCCTCATCTACCTCATCTACCACAACAACCACATTATCCCCATCATCCTCATCTACCTCATCTACCTCATTCACCTCATCTACCACAACAACCACATTATCCCCATCATCCTCATCTACCTCATCTACCACAACAACCACATTATCCCCATCATCCTCATCTACCTCATCTACCTCATCCACCTCATTCACCTCATCTACCACAACAACCACACTATCCCCATCATCCTCATCTACCTCATCTACCACAACAACCACATTATCCCCATCATCCTCATCTACCTCATCTACCTCATCTACCTCATTCACCTCATCTACCACAACAACCACATTATCCCCATCATCCTCATCATCCTCATCTACCTCATTCACCTCATCGGCCTCGTTCAACATATCTGCCTCATCGACCTCCTCCTCAGAGCATAATGGAGGAATGGAGACAATTATATGCACAATAACTTTTGCACTAAGACTTTGTACATTTAGTACATTTAGTAACGTGTGTTTTTCTGATGCCTATTCTGATTTTCGTTTTATTTATATTCTCTATCTTCTATAATTAAGTCTGTATTTTGTATTCCTTAAGGAGAGAAGACCCACCTTATGTATATATATATACATATATATATATATATATATATATATATATATATATATGTATGTATATAATTATAGATTCTATACTCTATCGGCAGCTTCCTGTATGTGGGACCCTCCGGCCCACTTCCTGTCTTCACTCTGGTCTCTGGCGCTCTCAGAGAAAACATAGTTTGAGGATTCTCTGCTGCGTCTTTAGGAAATATGGTTTATAGCTATGATTTATAAGAACACATCATCACACCATTTCACAAATGCCTCTTTTTACTGCTGGCAGATATTACATCGAGTATAAAACAACAGGGAACTTTAAGAACGCCGGCCTTTGTTTTAATACATCGACCTAAAGTCCAACAGAGTTGGTTCCTCAGGAAGAACTCTACGAAGGAAGTGAAAGTCAAATAATCAACAAACACGTCTCACAGTCAAATCCATCACACAAATGAAATCCTCTGCAGAATCCTGAAGACGCCCATTATGAGGACAAGTCCCACAACAGCACAAGTGGATCGGAACCACCATGGAGGGAGACCGCGGCTGAAGCCTGGATCTGGGTTTCCAGGATGATCGTCTCCTTGGTCTGCCTCCGCTCATCACAGCGAGGAGGAGGAGCCAGCAGGTGTTAGCGTTCTCAAGTCTAACAAATGTTTGACAAGCTGAGTAGAACGCCAAATACACGCAAACAAAGACGGAAGATTTGTGTCTGAAACCTGTTTCTTAAATCTAGGGCCCTAAAAACAAACATATTTAATGAAACGTGTTTTCAATGACCTCAGAGGAGACGCACTCATTTACATAAAGGCAGAGGAAACCTTGTCAGGTCTCCCCACATTAGCCCCGCCCCCCCGACTCACATGATGGCAGGAAGTGTCCTCCGTCCAGATATCATCAGATAGTCGGTCTGTATCATGTCTGGAAATTCATCATACCCACCCGCTGAGTGTGTTTGTGTGTGAGTGTGTGTGTGTGTCTGTGGTTGTGTGTGTATGTGTGTGAGTGTGTGTGTGTGTCTGTGGTTGTGTGTGTGTGTGTGTGTGTGTGAGTGTTTGTATGTGTGTGTGTGTGTGTGTGTTTGTTTGTATGTGTGTGTGTGTGTGTGTGTCTGTGTTTGTATGTGTGTGTGTGTGTGTGTTTGTTTGTATGTGTGTGTGTGTGTGTGTGTGTGTGTCTGTGTTTGTTTGTATGTGTGTGTGTGTGTGTGTGTGTGTGTCTGTGGTTGTGTGTGTATGTGTGTGAGTGTGTGTCTGTGGTTGTGTGTGTGTGTGTGTGTGTTTGTATGTGTGTGTGTGTGTGTGTGTTTGTTTGTATGTGTGTGTGTGTGTGTGTGTGTGTGCGTGTGTTTGTATGTGTGTGTGTAACATTTACTGGCGGTGGTGCATCCATTCGGTGCAATCTCCCTCAGCATCGCTGTGATTCCCGGGATAATAAGCTATTTTCTAGAGCATCATGGCCGTACTGAAGAGGAAGAGGAGGAGGAGGAGGAGGAGGAGGTCTTGACTGAGAGGTGAGGGGGGGTACCGCTCCTCTCTTTGCCCCTGAGGATGGACATTTCCTAACCTGACGGTCAGATCCAGAGGTTCTAGGGTGTAAATATTCAGACTCACATTAACATCAGCTGAAGATGAACTCTGGATTGACCTTTGTAGATTTTACATTATTAAATATCTGCATCAAATATAGAAATACTTTAGGACTAAAATATTTAGTTCTGACGCAGCTGTTTTTTTTTTTTGTTTTTTTTAAAGGTCCAGTGTGTAGAAGTTAGGGGTCAGCTGACGGTAATAACATTATTTTAATGTTAGTTCCTTGTGAGCGCCGCCATGTTGGTCCAGACGTCTGAGAGGGGTCCACCGTTTTAGGTCCTTACTGTGTTTTAAGGTTCTTACTTCTTATTGAGAACAAGACAAGCAGCGGAGGGTCAAGGTTTTACTTTCAGATCTAGAATCCTCCAGCAGCCCGGTGGAGACGTGGAGGGAGGGAGGGGGCTCACAGCGTCTCCCCCCGACCAAATCTGACAGACTGGACCTTTACATAGACCCGTTTGGACTTGATATTCCTCAGAAAACTTTCAGCAATACTAAAAACAACCATTTATTTCCTAACCGTGTTAAAAACAAGTTGCTTCCTCTGTTATGTGATAAATATTGTGACCCCTCTCCTCCCACCCGCCTCTGTCTCAGGCAGTTAGTGATTACGGCCCCCCTCAGATGAACATTTTAAACTTCTGCCGACGCCACACTTCCTGTCACCCCTGAGGCGCATGTATAAGAAGGATGAGACACACACACACAGGATGAGACACACACACACAGGATGAGACACACACACACAGGATGAGACACACACACACAGGATGAGACACACACACACAGGATGAGACACACACACACAGGATGAGACACACAGGATGAGACACACACAGGATGAGACACACAGGATGAGACACACACAGGATGAGACACACAGGATGAGACACACACAGGATGAGACACACACAGGATGAGACACACACACACAGGATGACACACACAGGATGAGACACACACAGGATGAGACACACACACACACACCTGTATTTTGGTGATAGGTGGAGAGTGATGGCATGTGTTTGCTGGCATTTAAAGGGGCGGCGCCGCGGCTGACGGCCCCTTAAAGGGTCGTTCAGTATAAAGATATATGGACCAGAGGAGACAAGGAGGAGAGAGAGAGAGAAGGAGATGGGGTGGAGGGAGGAAGATATATGATGGTGAAGAATTTCTCACTCAAACACCCCAAAGAAACTACTTAGACCAAAATCAGACGGAGACCATCAGGAGGAAAGAAACTTTAAACGGACTTCCTTTACTTTAAAGAACTTAATCTACATTCAGTGTATATTTATCATGAAAAACACCATCTGTCTCTTTCTCTCCATCCATCCATCATCCATCTCTCCATCCATCCATCATTCATCTCTCCATCCATCCATCATCCATCATCCATCATAAATCCATGCATCTATCTATGCATCCATCCATCATCCGTCTATGCATCCATTCATCCATCCATTATCCATTCAACCATCATCAATTCACCCATCCATCCATCAATCAAGTATTTATCCAATCATCCCTCCATCATCCATCTATGAATTCATCCATCCATCATCCATTCATCCGTCTATGCATCCATTCATCCATCATCCATTCATCCATCTATCTAGCATGGCCTGGAAAGCGCTGATTCATGTTTTTCAGTAGTTGCCCTTGAGGTTCCCTCCATGTTTCCCTCGGTGGTTTAAGGATTGATAATAAGTATAAATAGGGGGAGTAGGTTTACTTGCATACGGATGATGACAGAGAAGGTTTGAGGAACTCTACTTTACTAACTTCTTTACAAAACTTCAAACATCTCAATCGTCCTATAGTATACTTTACTATACTATACTAACTATACTACAACTATATAATAGATCATTATTTCAATTCATTCCAATGCCATGTATGAACTGAGTTGGTTAAAGCGTCACTGCAGATCAGGGGGTGGAGCCTAACCCAGCTGACATTGGGCCCACCCTGAACTGAGGTTTCATCACAGCATAACAAGAACCTCAGGCTGAGATGATTTCCTGTCGGGTCTCAAACATGAACTCTACTGTGGATCGCTGCTCCTCCTCTGCTCCTCCTCTGCTCCTCCTCTGCTCCTCGTCAGACACCGATCTTAAAACCTCCTGCTGAGCCTCTCGTCGGGAGTTTGACACCTGAATCCACACTCAGCACCTTTGGTTCCTGTCTGCTGTGGCGCCCCCTGCCTCCGTGGATCGGGCTCTTAGGGCTTGTTCTTGTGCTGCCGTGTCCAGAACCTCTGTGCCGTCCATCAGGCCGGCCTCCTCCAGCCACAGGGATGACTTCCTCTGTCTGTGGATTCTTGCAGACATGAAGAAGTCATGGAGATGCAGGGACATGATCTTCCACGATACCTCCCCTTTTTCCTCTTTACCCCCGTCTCCTGCAGCCGGAGGCGCTCCCTCAGAACCTCCTCCCGGGGGGCATCTTCAGATGTATTTATGGATGCTTCTGTGTTTCATCCTGAGTCGTGAGTCTGACATTCTCTAATCCTCGCCGTCTCTCTCTCTGCTGCTCGTTGGCTGCCGGGTCGCTGCTGTGGTTTTTCCGTGGAACCCTACATTCATCGTGAGGAGACTCGGTGACATCTCATCCTCCGACCACCTCTTCTGATGGCTGCTAGGACTGAGGAGTAGATGCTGCAGAATCATCTCTCTCTCTGAGGTGTCTGCTCAGCACCTCCTCATCTTCATTCTCATTGGCCAGTGGAACAGTGGGTTCCTCTCGTGTCCATTAGTGGGGATGTGAGTGAGTCCAAATATTAATGCTGTCAGGTTCTATCATCCCAGCATCATTTAAATCACCAGATCACATCTACTGATATTTTGTCTTTTCTGGTAGATCCTGAAGTTATTATCAAGATTCAGAGACAAACAAGAAAAACTTTTACAGTCAAACCACAGAAGGAACTTCAATGTGACCGATGCTCACGATTAAGAACAGACATATATAAATAAGGATAAATAAAAACCTCACAGACAGCAGAGCTGATGACTCTGGTATGATGAAGGATGGAGCGGGTGGAGAGTAAACTCCACCACCGTCCGTTTGTGTTGTCAGAAGTGAAGTAAACTTTCTAAGAGGGCAGTGAAAAACTTTATCTCGTTAACTTCAATATTAAAGTACTTATATAACTATGAATTCTTTTAAAATATATAGTTTTCCAGTAATATTACAAGTAATCTCCTTTTGTTGCATAAATACGTACATTTGTACATGAACCATAGAACATCCTCCCGGTTAGACGCTAAAAATGAAGTTAAAAATGTAACATAAGTGAGTAACCGTTTCCACTTTGACGTTTGTAGAAGTACTTCCTTCATCTAGACAAGTACATCAAAAATATAAATACAGGCTTTGGCCGAGGCAGAGATTTAATCAGGCTGATAAACAAGGAGGCTTGGAGAGGAAGTGACACCTGATCATCCTGTCAATCAAGAGAGCAGCGCTGGAGAGGAAGTGAGCAGCTCTGGGCAGGAGGCCACTTCCTGTCAGCTTCATAAAGAACTCCTGGACAGAAGGAATGTCCTCACTTCAAATACTGGAAGTGACTTTGTACTGGGGAGGAAAACAGGGAGCTGGTTTAGTGGAAACTCTGAGTCTGTTCAACCTGAGATGAGATCAACTCTGAGTCTGTTCAACCTGAATATTGAAGGAAACTCTGAGTCTGTTAAACCTGACATGAGATAAACTCTGAGTCTGTTAAACCTGAGATTAGATCAACTCTGAGTCTGTTCTACCTGAATATTGAAGGAAACTCTGAGTCTGTTAAACCTGACATGAGATAAACTCTGAGTCTGTTAAACCTGAGATTAGATCAACTCTGAGTCTGTTCAACCTGAATATTGAAGGAAACTCTGAGTCTGTTAAACCTGAGATTAGATCAACTCTGAGTCTGTTCAACCTGACATGAAGGAAACTCTGAGTCTGTTAAACCTGACATGAAGGAAACTCTGAGTCTGTTAAACCTGACATGAGTGAAACTATGAATTTGTTAAACCTGAGATGAAGGAAACTGGGAGGATTTGTTAAACTGAGATGAGATAAACTCTGAGTTTCACCGTTCCCGAGAAGGAATGATGTTAAACTCTGAGTCAGTTACCATGGTAACTTACTATGTGAAGCTAACCTGCTTGGTGGCAGGTTTTCTTCAACAAAGCCTGAGTTTGTTCCTCCTGAAGCCTGAGCTGTCAGACACGACTTTTCTAAGGTGACATGTTATTAACGAGTTCATTCCCTGATGAACACCTCATCCAAACAAACCCTTCAATCAACCCAGAGCTCAGGGTTCGCCTCAGGGTTTGTTAAACCTGCTTTCTGAAATGGTGCGCTGACGCCTGGAAGTTAGTTTTCTTCTTCTTTTCTTAAAGTCTAACGCAAACAGCCTCTTAAAACCACTTCAGCACCAAAAGACGTAATTAACCGAATATTAGATATAATTATTAAACATATTATACCGTCAGAAAATAAATGACATTCTTGTTCAATATCATGACCTAAAGGAACAACTATTAAATAATTCCCCGACTCTGACGGACACCATGAATCCTTTTGTGTGAGCGTCTGTGTGTGTTTGTGTGTGTTTGTGTGTGTTTGTGTGTGTTTGTGTGTGTTTCCTCCAGTGAGTCCAACAATGTTAGTTTTCACCAAAGGACTCAGGGTTTATTCTCTCATCTACTTTAATGTTTAATAACACAGAGGGTAAAGGACTGCATACTAATGACACACTCACACACTCACACACATATACACACACACATACATACACATACAGATACACAAACACACACTCAAACACACACACACTCACTCATACACACACACTCACACACACATATACACACACACATATACACAAACACATATACACGCACACATATACACACACAGATACACACTCACACACACACACACACATACAGATACACACACACACACACATACACACATACACACACACACACATATACACACATATACACACACACATATACACACACACACACATATACACACATACAGATACACAAACACGCACTCAAACACATACACACTCACTCACACACACATACAGATACACACACAAACACACACACATACACTCACACATACACACACACACACATACACACAAACACAACCACGAACACGCACAAACACACACACATACACACACACACTCAAACACAAACAAACACACTCACTCACACACACACACAAACACTCACATACACACACACAAACACACACTCACTCACACACAAACAAATACAGACACACACACATACACACACACATGCACAAACACACATACACACAATAACACACTATCACACCCTCACACACACGCACTCACTCACTCTCACATACACAAACAAACAAACTGACACACACAAACACACCCACAAACACACACACACATACACACAAACTCTCACACATACACAATCACATTAACTCACACACACACTCACATACACAATAACACACACAAATACACTAACACACACTTACACACATAAACACTAACACACACTCACACACACGCACACACAAACACACACACGCGCACACACCCACTCTCACACTCACACACATAAACACCCACACACACTCACTCTCACACACACACACATAATTACACACACTCACACTAGAGGGCCTGTAGTCAAACTTTGAAGAGTTGGGAGTAACCAGGGTCATTAGAGAAGAGAATGATGATGAACAAACACACACAGTGTGTAGTGGTTGGTGTGTAGTGTGTAGTGTGTAGTGGTTGGTGTGTAGTGTGTAGTGGTTGGTGTGTAGTGGTTGGTGTGTAGTGGTTGGTGTGTAGTGGTTGGTGCGTGATGTGTGGCGTGATTCTTATGCTCTAATGAGGATACATGGGCTGTAATGGTCAGGTGACAGACAGTGATTAATTGATACATCAGCTCTGTGTGTGTTCATGCATGTGCGTGTGTGTTAAGGTCACTACATGGTCTTTTAATTGAATTCCTGTATTTCTGTCTGAAGGATAATGGAGGGAGCAGCAGAGCAGAGAGAAACACATTGTTTTCAGCCCGTCTGTCTCCGGGCCTTTAGCTCTCCTTATTGCTTTCTGTCTCCGATTGTTCGCTCACTCTCTCGCAAAGTGAAGATTGAAAGCGTTCCCAGATTCCCAGAAGATTTTGAATACAACGCATGAACATGTGACAGAATGAAAACACCAAATATCTCGCTAAAAGGCGGAGGAATGTTCTTCTACAACTGCATGACATCACCGAGAACCGCTTCACTTTCATTTCAGCAGTTCTGGGAGAACGATTGAAAACACATTCATCTTCAAAAGGAAACTTTCCCTTCATCATTTTATTAGCTTAAAACCCTTTAATGTCCCGCTCAGCTGTTTGGTTAAAAGAAGATTATAAAAGATTATATTTATTTATTTATAATATTATATTAATATTATAAAGATCTATCCTGAGTTCAGCATAGAGGACTGAAAATGTTTCATGTAACTTACAATCATGTTGTTTCCCCTTTTCCTTGTTTTAGTGCTGTTTCTTTATTTCATTTTATGTCTTACAATGATTGATTGGGTGTCATGGACTTCATTGATAATGATTCTACGGTCTCAATATGAAAGATACATTATATTTTAACATTAATTCACCTTTGTAGTTTGTGTTTATCAGCATTTACTGGTAGTTTAAACTGAAGTTTCCCAATCATCTGGATCTCTACTGGAGGAGTTTTACAGTTTCATCACTGGTAGGAATGATTCTGTGGAATGGCATATGATCCAAATAACCAATAATAAATCACAATCAATGGCGCTGAACAACAACATATTGGGCCAAACGTTTCTGATTATCCACCTTGGCAGCATCTCAAACTCCAGACAAACAGCAGAGGATGGAGGAAGGATGTTAAGTCCAAGGATTTACTGTCAAATACACGAAAGAAAGAGGAACCTGATAGAGTCACACCCGGAAAATAAGAATTACATTTTTACAATCCCATAGTGATGAAGAGCCTCATTATGACAGAGAAGAAAAGTAAAAGAAAAGAAAAGCCCCTCAGTCGAACTCAGGTCCTGGGTCTTTACGGAGGGGTGCAGGTCGTTTCCTGCGGCGGTAAGAGTGTTATATCACCCTCTGAAGGCCATGTGATCCGTCAGAAGACTACATAGCAGTTATAGGGATCCCCATCATGGCTCCTCTCAGGATTAGCAGCATAAGCATTTATTATTTGTTTGATGTACGATGACTTTTAACAGGCTACATAAAATCAGGCCCAGCCGCTGCATCTGGCATAACGGCACATCAGCGAGAACCTTAACGCGGCCTACTTTGCCGCGCAGTAAAATATTTAACATTCTGCGTGAGGGTGTGAGGAGCGGGGACAAATACGCTCACCGCTGTGAGAAAGCACAGATGAATTTTATGCAGTTTAGCCGAGGAGCCGGCAGCAGAGGAGGGGAAATGGTTCTGGTTCTGGGGAATAATAGTTCCCTACCAAATCACCCCTCATCAATCACGCTGACAAATCACTCAGTGCCCACTGAGTAACACACACAACACAACATCCTGCAAATAAAAGTGAACATTGTGTTTCTTATTCTGATAATAGGTAGATTTGGCAGTGTGGGGGGGTCGCCATGTTGGTGCCGAGGGCGTCACCTTCCTGCTCCGGGTCATCAGTTCTACGGGTGAAGGAGATTGTTGGACGTTTACTTCAGCACTGTAAAGACTAAAACTGTATTTGTGTTCCCTTCATCTGAATGGATGTGATTTAGTTTTATTTATGTGATTAAGTTTGTTAACACAAAAAGGTTTTCATTCTTTCTGTTTTATGAATATTTACAACAACTTCTTGTCTTGTCAGCTTATTTTTTTAGGGTAAGATTCTGGCAGAGCAGACAGACTGCATCAGGTCACTGTTTGTCTGATCCAGCACCTTAAAGTTCTCCAGAAGGACATCTGGGTCTGGACTTGTCACGGAGAAAAAAGGTTGAGCTAACGTTAGCATCGGCTCCTAGCCTCCCGCTGGTTCTGCTTCTGCTGAAAGGCTTCCAGAAGACGCAGGTTTAGTGTTTAGTTCTGTGTTCTGACTGGTTTTGGTTAGCGGGTCCAGTTGTGTTGGAGAGGAAAGAAGTTGTTTTTTTTATTAAGCATGAAACTAATCAAGGTTAACAAACAATTTGAAGGTTTTATTTGTGCAAAGCAGCTTTACTTTTGTTTGTTTTGGTGAGAGAAGATGCCTTCAGTCCACAAACATCACATGTGACCCGTGAGTTGAGAGTCGGCCCAGAGATTTAGGGTTGGTGGTTCGGTTATCATCGCTGTCGTGTTCCGGTGTCACACTTTCCCCCAAACCACATTCACAGGTCCAGTCTACGGGTTAATTAGTGCCGTCTGGTTGTATGCTGTCAGAACCTTTTCCCAGACTTCTTTAACGGGGGCCACAAATAATGAAAACGTCAAAGGCAGAGAGGAAGTTTGTGTTTCTGTTCTGGGATTCTGTAGAACTCCACTGAAGACGACCCGCTGCATCCGCAGGTAAACAGTAAAAGGCTCATTCTGACACAACAGAACCTTCATCTTTGGTTTGGACCCAGATTTAGAGTTAGAGTTGAAGCTAGTATGAATTTAATTCAACTTTGTAACAGTATTATTAACTAATTAAGGCAAAAACAGGCGGTGTAACCCAAGGACATTTAAACAAGCGGTGCTGGAGACGCTGGATATACCATCCCGGGGAGAAAGGGTGACTTTTGCCGTGTCTGGCTGTGTTTTGTGAAAATCTAAAGAGAACGGTTCCTCTTCCTGGATCACGGTGGAGAACTGATGGGTTGAAAGTGGAACCTGAATGAGTCACGATAGAACAGGGTCATGATTTAATGAGGGAAAGACGTCTCTGTCTGCCCACACAGTTCATCACTGAACCCCAGAGAGACAGAAACAGGCTTCATTCAACAAACGGATATATACCTAAAAGTGTCTGTTACAGATAAACAACAAGGGTTCATTTTATCTGCACCAGGCCAGCATAAGAAACCCTGAGAGGCTCTTTAAGAGCCCCAGAGTCCAAACCCCGAGGAACAAATCAACCGTGATGAGAGATGGAACCTTTCAGGAACAAAGATGTCCTTGTTTGGCTCAGAGTTCTGTTTGATAATAATATATGAGGGAAACTGAGCCGCACCAATCATGTCAGGGAGAGAAACAACTGAATACCAGCAACATACAAAACCAAACTGTTCTGCAACAAAAACCTTGAAATTCTCAAATAACAGTGTCCAACCCCCAGAAAAGGATCTTTTCCCTTTCCTGTTTAATCCCTCTTCTTCTGTCTCCTCCAATTCTCTTCCTCTCCAATCTCCTCTTTTCTGTTCCTCTCCCTTCCTGCAGTCAAACCGCCTTCTTGCGTCTCGGCGTCTCGTCTGCTGTTATTGTCTTCCGTCCCTCCGCTGTCTGTGTCTCCCCGTCTTTAATCTGTAGGTGCTGCCAGCCGGTGTGTCCGTCCCCCGACAGGGGCGGTGGGCCGGCGCTGAAACCGATCCCTCCCTGAGGAGCTGTCTGTCTGACACCTGGGTGATGCCCTGGAGGAACTCTGGTGTGCGTGTGTGTGCGTGTGTGTGTGTGTGTGTGTGCGTGTGTGTGTGTGTGTGTGTGTGTGTGTGTGTGTGTGTGTGTGTGTGTGTGTGTGCGTGGGCACATGTCAGGGGGCTAATGGGCAGCTTGAGGGGATTACCAGCTTAGCCACTGAGATTACTGGAACTTCACATACACAGATGCACATGGACACGCACACACATCCATGCAGGCCTGTGGATATCAGCAGGCAGGACAGGCAGCCAAGGAATATTGGCTGACTTGCTCCAGCAGCCTGATTTCCATTAGCCTGCTATCCTAAACAAACAGGGTTAAAGAGATCCAGCCGTGACTAAGGCTAAGTGGCTTTTACCAGGCGTCACGCGCCGTCCCCCCCACACCACATCTAACTCCATTTATGGGGGCTATCAATCCTCCAATTTGAAATTTAGATGAGCAGAAGACCCGGTGTAAGGTCACGCTCGTGTGACGACAGCGACGCTGTACTTTACTCCGTCACATGACCGCCGGTCTGCACTGTAAAAGGAATCGTTTCATAACAACAAATAATTACTTCAACTGGTAACACGCAATTAAATCTAGTGTTTGCATTTAAAATACTACGTTAGGCTCCTCCTCATACTCCATTTAATTTAGGTTACTAGCTGAAGTCGTTTTTTTTTAAAGTCAAACTCAATCTTCTGTAAATCTGTAAATGAAAACTTTTATTAAATCTAAAACCTTAAAGAAGCATTAATGTTGAGACTTTCACTGGTGACGTATTTACCACTTAGATGAATAGGTTCATAGTAATAGTTTAGGGTTGTGAGCCTCTATGATGCTGTTGTCGGGGGTGGGGGGCTCAATAGTCCAGAAGTGACAGGATAACGGCGGAGGTTATTCTGGCGGTGGATTTAAAACAGAGGTTTTTAACACTTCATACAACAGTCATCGATGAAGGGCAGAGATGTTCCTGGGGGGAACCTTGACACCACATTGACTCAACTGGTGGCTGTGCCTCATCAGAGGCAGATAGGAGGTTCATGGAGTTAATGAGTTAATGGAAGCGGGTCATTATCTCTCATTAGACCACACAGAGAGAAGAAAAGTCTCTGAAAGCAGCCTCAGGTGCATTAAAGGCTGACAGACATCACGGTCTCTGTAGTGTCCAACACGATGACACAAAGAGACGGCGCTACAAAGAGACGTTTCTCAGGGGGGATTTGACTCCGGAGATATCGGACTCGGTGTTGGCTTTATTCTGAGGTTCTAATTATAATCTGAGGCCGACTGTGGTGAGGGAACAAAGCTGGCTGTGGGAAGTGAATTAATGACGTTTACAGCAGGAAGTGAGCGAGGAGCAGATGGGTGGTGTTGGGTGAATATGTGGAGAAGAGGTGCAGATGGGTGGTGTTGGGTGAAGATGTGGAGAAGAGGTGCAGATGGGTGGTGTTGGGTGAAGATGTGGAGAAGAGGTGCAGATGGGTGGTGTTGGGTGAATATGTGGAGAAGAGGTGCAGATGGGTTGAGAGTCAGACGGTAAGAAGCAGAGAGATGAAAGAGTGACTAACATCAGCGGCAGAGAGACGGAGACACATCCAGAGAGAAGAGCGACGAGAGCAGCGGCGGATACCAAGACAGGGTTCATAATGACATGAAAGCTGAAGTTCACAGACGCAGGCGAGGAGCGAAGGCTTTCCCATCCTTTTATTAGGCACAGATTTATTGGTGCTGGTCCAACATCATGACAACGCAGCCTGTCAAATATTAATATTCTATTTTTGGAGCTGTGTGCCCCAGTTTCCCTCTCTTACAGGTTCTGCTCAGGTTGTGTGTCTAAGGTGTGCTACAGCATCGAGAGGACCCTCACAGACCTTCACAGACCTTCACAGACCTTCACAGATCTTCACTGACCTTCACAGACCTTCACAGACCTTCACAGACCCTCACAGACCTTCACAGACCCTCACAGACCTTCACAGATCTTCACTGACCTTCACAGACCTTCACAGACCCTCACAGACCTTCACAGACCCTCACAGACCTTCACAGATCTTCACAGACCTTCACATACCTTCACTGACCTTCACAGATCTTCACAGACCTTCACAGACCTTCACAGACCCTCACAGACCCTTCCCAGACCTTCCCAGACCTTCACAGACCTTCTCCATCTTCTCCAAGAAGAGACAGCAGACTGGTTTAATGTCTCTGGTTTCTCCTGGTACGACACACCAAAACCACCTGCTGTTCTTTCCCTCTATGGAACTCTAGTGTTAGTCAGAACATTTGGTTCATTTTAACCACAATGCACCGGTACAGCCGACTCTACCGCGCCCTGACGATGAAGACTCCGCCGAAACACCTAGGAGAAATATCTCTGTCCATCCTTTACTTCCTGCTGCGGTTTCTAAAACAAGAACGATTCCAGACCGGATCTGAACGTTGGTAGACCCTTTTTGAAATTTCAACTTTTTGTTTTTCTTAACATTTTTTTTCCCTCAAAGTCAAATTGCAAACAAGGGAACAAAATGTTCTGACTGTTAGGCAGTATGTCCATCCTCCAGAACTCCAGTGGGTCATAAATCAGGCAGAGGACAGAGTGGGCCACCTGAGGGGCCGTCACATCCCAAGAGAAAGACACAAGGATGAAGTGTACAGTGAGGACACACCCAGACAAAGACAGGCCTACTGGCCGTCCCTTTGAACAGATGTGATGATGTCATGACCCGGCCCAGCCCACCCGGGCCACGGTCTGTTTGTTCCACTGCCATCACAGAAAAGTTACAGAACCGATAGGACTCATACAACTAGCCTGAGGGACAGCTTCTTCCCCAGAACTGTAGGGTCCATCTTTCCACCTCCCCCCGGCCCCACACACGCCCCCCTGAGGACTGAGTGAGTCTTACCCCCAGAGCCCCCCACCCTTAAAGCGCTGCTACAGGTCAGGACACGTTAATCTGCCCCCTCCATCCAGTGCATTCTGTTTTATTTACTACTGGTTTTAGTGAATAGTTTCATTTGTGCTCCACTACCGCTGGAGCGTAAACAAACTACATTTGGTAATAGTGACAACAACGACAAACAAAGTGTCTTTAAACGTAAACTCGCCCTGGAGCGATGAAGGACCACCAGCGCTGTCAGCCCTGGATGTTCATGCTCCTAGTTAAAGACTTTCTTACCGGTTCAGTGTGAGGAAGCTGGAGGGAGCAGCTGGGGCCCACTCAGACTTAGAGAAGATCATGCAGACCCCCCACAGAGGCCCCTGTGGATCTGAACCCTCAGCCTACTTGCTGTGAGGCGACAGTGCAGACCACTACACCACTGAGCAGCCCACCTGCTCATCTTCATCACTCCGCTCAGACTCACTGTAAAGTCTTCATGTATTGCCTTTGCAGTGGGTCTTGGAAACGGGCTGGTCTCACCTGGAGCATGACCCAGCAGGGATATCCTACCACTCAGGTAAATCCTGAGGAGTAGAGAACCTGCCGTCGTCGGATCAGCGGCGTTTGGGCGGAACATTTAACGGTTTCCCGTCAAAGTTCAGGGTATAAAACTTTACCATTTCTGCCGTATTGATGTTTGGAAACAAGTCCAAGAACATGGGCACCCTTCTTTTTTTCTCTCCCGTGTCCTACTGAAGGAAGAACCTTGTGGATCATGGTGGCGTGGGGAGGAGGGGCTACCTCTGCCTGCTGTTACATATTCCAATGAGAGGAAGGATTACTCTCCATGCTGACCACCGCAGCGGCCGGCTGACCTCACGACGAAGCGTGAGGTCAGCATGAGGTCAACATGCATGTCTGAGCCGGCCACAGCTGTGATTGACAGGCATCCTCAGAGGGTCCCAGCACAGCTAACCCATCAACAGGCTCCGTGTGGTTGACCCTAAACCAGCACCTCCAACAAAACCTGCAGCTGGTTCTGGACGCTGCTGCTGGAGTCCTCACTAACACAAGGAAAGTGGATCATTTCAGTCCGGTTCTGAGGTCCTGTTGATGAAACGTGAGACATATTATATTATCGGACGGAGGATGTTCGCCAAATCAATATGCGGAACGAGACGATCTGCTGTGGCGACGCCCTAAAAGTTTTTATTAGACATAATAATGACGGCCGTGTTCTCTTCTCATTATCTACTATAGTTACAGTTATAGTTTAATTTATGATTTATAACCACGACAGCTTCTCCTCAGCACATATAATACATATATGTTACAGATATTTATTATATATAGTAAATATGTGTTACAGATATTCATTATATATAGTAAATATATGTTACAGATATTTATTATATATAGTAAATATATGTTATAGATATTTATTATATATAATAAATATATGTTATAGATATTTATTATATATAGTAAATATATGTTATAGATATTTATTATATATAGTAAATATATGTTACACATATTCATTATATATAGTAAATATATGTTACAGATATTTATTATATATAGTAAATATATGTTACACATATTCATTATATATAGTAAATATATGTTA
>VRLP01005657.1:0-34771 GCA_009660295.1 Lophius piscatorius
TTGATTTATTACAGCGGTGATCAGGGGACTGATGGAAGAGATGTTAGTTTTCACCAGGGCTGTAGGAAAGGGGTCGAGGGCACAGGTGGAGGGCTTCATTGTCCTGATTATAACCTCAACCTCCTGCAGTGAGATTTCTGGGAAGCACTTTAGAGGCTGGGAGATCTCCAACTGTGAGTAAGCAGACTGGATAGGTAGAGAGGAGGAACCAGAAAGGACAGAACGGATTGAGTCAATTTTTGATTTGAAGAAAGCCATGAAATTATTACAGTGCTCCTCTGTAATTTCTGTAAGTGGGGGAGTTTGTGGTTTAAGGAGATGATTGATAGTGGAAAACAGCTGCTTAGAATTAATAATAATAATAATAATTAATAATCAACAGTAGAGCTGAAAATTATTGCTTTCCATATTGACCCCCCCCACACACACACACACACACACACACTGGGGGGGGTCCCCTCACAGGACATCAGGCCGATCTGCGGTTGCTCGCCCCCTCCTTTGCACATTACATTACATTACATTGCAAAAGTTATCGCAAGTGTTTACAGCTACCACACACCACCTGGACCTCACTGTTTCCTGGAGATTCCTGAATCCATGTCTTCATGCGCTTCATGCTTTAAGCTCTCCACCACGATTTATGGAAAACTGTCCAGTAGTATTACGTAATCCTGCTGACAAAGCAAAACCTCCTAGTTGGAGATAAACAAAACTCCCTGGTGGAGTTAACTACAGCAGTGTGTTTTTAGAAAACCGCAGTCACCACCTGTCTCTTACACCTCAAACACTACTTTGACCCACTTTAAAAGAGGTTTGATACAATCCTCCCTACATCTGAATCCAATCATGCATCTGTAGGATGTGCTAGAAAAATAAGTTCAAACCATGGCAGCCCTACCTCGCAACTTACAGAACATAAAGAACATGCTGCTGTCTTTGTGCCACATATCACAGCACACCTTCAGAGGTGATGTGGGGTCCCTGCATTGATGGGTCCGAGCTGTTTTGGGGGACCTCGATGACATTACTCATGTTGCTATAATTATATGACTAATCACCGTAAGTTGAATCAGCTTAAATACGCCAATGAATCGGGGAAAGTTTGGTTTATGAATCCCCTCTGTTGCTCTCTCACACCCACACAGGCGCACCGTCATACATAAGCCCACTCAGAGGCTCCATTCACATAAGTCATCTTCCTTACAGACGTAGCCAAGAGGACTTTTCCCACTACATTCTAAACCTCTGCATGTTTCCAGCTGTCTACCCTTAGTCTTCAATGTCGACCACCTGCACAAAAACACAGGCAAAACTCTCTGTTACTCTGTCCTTATTTTAGCTTTTCCTGGCCGTCTTGCCAAAGTCTGTCTCAACACCCCCTCTGTATTTCTCCGCTCTACTTGCATGATACTATCGGACAAATCTGCGCCATGCCCTTGTGCTCTTAACTGGAAAAAGAACAGGAATGCCTAATTTTGCCTAAGTGTTCAAATTGAAATCTATTCATTCTTTTTAAAGCATTCACACATGTAAACTTGCTTTTACTAAAGTCGGAGCTAAGCGTCATAGATTCCCTCTATGGCAGTGACTATCAACCCAAAAATGGGTCACGGACCCGTTTTCAGTGGGTCGCCGGCCTTTGCCTGAAAAACAAAAATGTGAAGAAAAAGATCCTGTGCTTTTATTTTGAAGAGGATTTTTAGTGCAACGGAGAGTCGTCTATTCACACTCCTTAACAGTAGGTGGCGATAATGCCCTGTAATGCTAATTGAAACCGCCATTTTACAGCATAGAAGAAGAACCGTAAAGAGTGTTTCATATGCTAATTGAGCATGGCGAGATGCGAGTACGACACCGGCTACATGAGATATGGATTTTCATACAATGAGGACAAAGAAGGACAAAAACCGACTGTTAGGACGCTGGCGTGTCTGTCACCGCTTCACTATCGGATACAAATTGTATTTACTTCTGTTTATTCTGTTTATTCCTGTCCACGTCCATCTGCGTCAACGCTATGTCCACACGGCAACCTGTTGTAAGTCTATTTACTCCAATCAGGCCATTCCCACGATACAATCAGACCGGCGTCATCACAACAGACTCCACATCCAACCCAGCAATCTGGAACCCCTCATCTGTGGTGACAACCTTGTTCCTCTCAATCCCTCTGCCTCAGCATCTACACATCACAACTCTGCGACATTCATGCTGCAGAATGCTTGCTGGCTAAACAATGAAGCCCTTCTCATCCACGACATCATTACCGACAGGACAATTGATTTTCTATGTCTTACGGAAACTTGGCAGGGTCGTGGACTGGCTGTAATTCATCGAACTGACTTCCTGTTCAGAGAGATTCCGGTACCCACTGTCACCTCTCTTGAATGTCTCGCGTTCTCTTTGGCTGGATCCCCTCACCTCCAGGTTTTCCTCATTAACCACCCCCAAAAAACCTCCATGATATTCATGTCAGAGCTACTCACCACTGTCTGCTCCAGGTCTCCATCTACACTCCTCATCCATGAGGATTCCCCCAACCGCACGTTTGCCTCTGACTTCCTCTCACTACTGGACTGTTTTAATATATCACAGCATGTCCAAGGTCCAACCCATGCTAAAGGTCACACTTTGGACCTGGTTTGCTCCACTGGCAGATCTCCCTCACACCTGCAGGGCCTGGACCTAGCCATGTCTGACCATCATGCCGTCCTCTTCATTATTCCTGTCCCTCAGCCCAGGCAAAGCACTAAACGCTCATTCACCTTCAGGAAAATCAAGGCATTGAGCACACCAGCCCTATTAAACTTGTTAGCCACCCATCTGGACTCTGATCCCCTGACACCACGGTTGACGGCCTGGTAACCCACTACAACACTAGTCTTTCCCTCTGCCTGGATTCTCTCGCCCCCCTCAAACCCGAACTGCCTCTTTCACCTGTCCTGCTCCATGGTTCACCCCTGAACTCCGCTCCATGAAGGCCTCCGGTCGTCAACTTGAGAGGCTCTATAGGAAATCTGGCCTCACCGTCCCACTGGAGGCCTACAAAGACCTTATCCAATCCTACAAGGAAGTTCTCTCACTCACAAAATCACTGCACTACTCCACTCTCATCACAAACCAGAAAAACCACCCAAGGCTGCTGTTCTCCACCATAAATCGCCTGCTCAGCCCCATCCACCCCACTGACCCTCCGGGTGCCTCTGACCGCTGCGCCAAGTTTCGGGATTTCTTCCAGGCCAAAGTGGATTCCATCTAACAGCAGCTCCTAGCGCCTACCTCCACCCTTCCACATGCACCTTTACATGAAGACACTGCTCCCCCCACCGCTTGTCACTAAGGCTAAGGCCTCCACCTGCTCCCTGGACCCAATGCCCACAGCCCTGATCAAGGCCTGTCTGCCCGCACTGTGCCTTACCACCTGAACCACTGCTCTATGGTGCTACAGAACATCATTGTCGCTAAATCTGCAATACAGCTATCCACCGTCAACGATTCCTCTAAACCAATATGGTAAAAACCAACACCGTGTCGTTAGCTTGCGTCACTGGAGTATGTTTTTTTTTCTTCATAAATAGGAATTTTTCAGTCAAAGAAACAAAGTAGTGTTTTGATCTGGCTGGCTTACCCAGTCGGTGCCATAATTTGGTCTGAAAAGCGGGGGGAAATCAGGTTATATGCTGTGGCGACAGTCTATCATTTTAGATTTTACACTGATGAGTGCTTAAGCTGGATAGCAATTATACAGTTCTGATTACACCAGTGTTAATGCCAAACTGTGAGGAATCAATGCAACCATAAAATGCCTTCATAATTTTCTTTTCTTTGTCCATTTATAAAACAAACACGGTTCAGATCAGTAATGCTTTCTCAAATTAAAACCTTATCTAAAAGAATCTGTGCAGCATTTGCAGCACAAAATGCTTAATTAGAAGCAGAGATATAAGTACCCTCATCTTACCCCTGCGACAATTTTGTCCTGACAATGAGAAAGAAAGTGTTATTAAGCAATGTTTTAATGATGAGATGCTAATTTTCAGAGGCTAACGGGAGCTTTCTGCATTATCCACAGAGGCAGAGACAGAGAACCAAAAAATAAGCAAGCACAATGAAGAATGTGCTAGGTGGGCATCATTGTGCCTTAACCAATGGAGTTGATCTATACAAAGATCTTAGTTTACTGTATTTGGCAGCAAGTGAACATTTTGTCCTGAAGCAGAAAGGTGTATAGGAGTGACTGAGAGACTTTGTCTTTACTTTGTGATGCCTAGACAACTGGGTGATAGCATCTTGTCTGCAGTGGCTGGTGTCTACCAAATAGGTCGAAGGAAGGTCAACCAGGGTCATGGGTTCCCAAGGGTCATTTATGCCAGTCGCAAGTGAAGGCTAGCCCATGTAGTCTGATCCAACAGAAGGGCAAGTGTAGGATTGCATCAGAACTCTCTGTGTATGGGGCTGTGTAGCAGCAGACCTGTCAAACTGTCCTTACCAACCTCTGTTCACTGCTGAAGGTGCCGACAATGGGCAAATCAGCTTCTACTGGACGATGGAGGAATGGACGAAAGTGAGCTGTTGTGATGAGCAATGGTTTAAATATATCATGTTGACAGCTATGTATGTGCGCGCTTCACTTAGCTGGGGAAGAAATGGCACCAGGATCCACTATGGGTTGAAGGCAAGTAGAATGATGCTTGGGTGATTCATGTGTATGTCACTTTGACATTTCCCCCCTTCCTAATGCTGGACAAGCAATTTTGGTACATGGATGCGCCACCTCATAACTTAGAGGACTTAAAGAATGTGCTGCCTATGTCTTGGTTTCAGATATTACAGCACACCTTCAGTGGTCTCGTAGAGACCATGCCTCATCTGGTAAGAGTTGTTTTGGTGGCTAAAGGGGAACCTACGCCTAATCGCTGTTTATCTGTAAATACTAAATTGCAGTATTTGTTCTCTTCTTTGGCGCCTGCCATGTTGTTTCTACCTGTTTCCAGGAATTTATCATTAGCTATGCCAACAACCTCTAGTTGCGTCTGAAATTCATTATCTCACTTTCGGATTTTCTTTGACGGTTGTCTAAGAATAGTGCTTCTAATAATCTGAATTAGTTTAGCTACAGGATATAAAAAGATTTTGATAGCTGGTGGTCTCTGGAACTTCTTTGAGGACAACAGGCTTTTTCTTTGATGACCTTCGTTGCTTTTCAGAGATGGCTCTTCAATCTTCTTTCAGAGGAACTGAGTAACGCTGTGACCCACATGTAAGCTAAAATCTAAGAAAACGAGAGACACGATATGGATCATCTTTTGGCTCCAGCTGCGGACAGAACACCTGGATCAGTGTTGTCAAGAACGCAAATAAACAATTCCCTAAATTACATGTCCAACAACTTTTTTAATCCTCAGTGTTGATGGTGAGATATTAGGGAAGACTTGCTGCGGTCAGACTGGTGTACTTGGCAGGCATGTATGCATAGCAGAGGGTTACCAGGATAACAGAAGCAGCATTCCTGAGGACAAATATAGCTCAAGTCTGACCGGAGTCATTGGTAAAAGTCCCCCAGCTGCTGCTTGTCCGTGACTACAAGGCGTCCAGGCTGTTGCAGCTAACAGGTGCACGGAGGAAACTCGCATATTACTCCTTACTGCAAAGCCCTGAGCTCTTTAGCGAAAATATGAATTATTTTTGAATTACTGCGTTTATTGTACACCCTAAAGCTGACTGGAGCAGGAAACGGAGGGCTATTAAAGTCCGAGAATGAAGACTAGTCTCATAATGGCTTAGGATTAAGACATCAGCAATTTAAGTCTTAACTGCCCCAAAAAGTTCAATAAACTTCACCAAGAAGCTGTAAGAATTTGCTGTTTTTGTTGTTTTTGTGACTTATAATTTTTGGTACACAAGTTTAAAACAGATGTTCAGATTTAGTGATCAGCTATGCCGTCTGGATGTGGTTCCTTTTAGCCCCCTCGTTTCTCTTATGCAAGAAAAGTGGTGATAGTGAGAGGCATGGCATGAAAAATGAGGTGGAGAGGAAAAGGAAACAAAATGGAAAACAGATAGAATTATTAAGTGAAGATTGCTGGAAATCATTAGAACAACCTTTGACTCTCCATTTAGATTCTTCTGCGGGATACACATGCAGTATAATAGAACATACAGCACCTTAAATAGCTATATATTCAATTAAATCAGATAGTGATAGTTGTCTTGACGTGAGATGAAGGAGACAGTGGGGAATATAGATAGATGAGAAGTCAAAAACATATCACTGGGAGGAGTAAACGGAAATAGTTTCTGAATGAAAAATGAGGAGGGAAGGGGAAGAAAAGCTGTTAACAAATCCAGCTGGAATAGAATAAATAACAAAGAAATAAATGAGAGAAAGGGAAGAAAATAGATATAAATATAGGTGGTGAGGGAGAAGAAGAATTGTCAGATGTGAGGAAGCTAGTGAAGCCAAAGCCAAAAATATGACAAGAGTGAGGCTTTAGAAAGTAAAATATGGAGGAAGAAGTCTTAAACAATGACTGGCAGTTTAGGGTCAGCATCTCACCCACTGCGATCAGTCGTAACATTATAACCACTGACAGATGGAGTTTGAGTAACATTGATTAATTTGTTAGCATGGCAACTCTCAGTGGGTGGGATAGGTCAGGCAGCAAGTGGATATTTTGTTCTGAAGTTGACATGTTGGAATGTGGAAAAAATGGCAAGCGTAAGAATCTGAGCAATTTTGACATGAAGACTTGTTTGGGCATTTCCAGAACTACAGTGCTGTTCATGTACTGGTTTTTATCTATCAAACACTATGCACATTTTACATTTCTCATCGTAAATCAATGTTAATCCTTGACTAGTATTCAAAGAATTTGCAGCAGGTGATACCCACAGCACAATGGGAAAAGATGCGAAACGGCAATTTTTGCATAATTTGAGAAATTTGCTTGACACTGCAACGCAAAACACAATCAACTTTGATATTTTTGAAAAGTACCATATCCTGACATCAATATGATGTTGATGCAGAGGTGGAGGAGGCTTACTGGAGCCGTCTGTATTCACCTCCACATAATGGGGCTCATTCACCAAAATCTTCCTAAATGTTTTCTTAAATTTGTTCTTTTGACGTTTGTTCGCAACTTGGTTAATCCCACAGTGAACATAAACCGGAAGTGTGTGTCTGTGGTCCGATTAAGCATAGGTAAATGCTGCGCCAATCCCTGTAGAAGGGCAATAGACTACAGGACTGTCACGCCACCACAGCAGTGGTAGAGACGAAGCCTAAAGACAGCGGAGCACTGGACTCCAAATAAGAAAAATTAAAGAAATCTGCTGTTCTGATCGGAGAAATAGCTGCAGGATTTGGACAGCAAACGGGCTGTCTTACTTAGTAGTGTCAGTTGCGTGTATAAAATAACTGAAAAATAGATGCATTGGATGTTATTGCACTTACAAACGCTGATCTCAAATCTGAGGTTAACAAATGTCTTGTTGAACACATAAGAGAGACGCAGACCACCGGGACAAGCTTCCCCAAAATTTATCAGAGTTGGACGAGCGCACCAGAGACCACATATTTTATTTACAATTGAATTCCTACAGACACAACCACCCTCGGAGTTGCATTGAGGCACCTCGCGGCCAGTGGCTTCCTGCAGTTGCATGTTCTGAACCACCGTTGAAGCACTTTTGCATGTCTGATCTCAGACTTTTTCAAAGAAAACAATTATTTTTCATGATATGCTTCAGCCCCGGCGATCCTACACAGGATAAGCCGTTGTGGATAATGAATGAATTAATTAATTTAATTGTAAAAGTGTATTTTAAATCCTTTGATTAGAACCGATCAATGATTTGCTGTCGAACTTGAACAGCAAGTCTATTATATAGTGGTTATTTACATTAAAAAACCCTAATATTTGGTTTGATAATGAAATTTATTATCATTATAAATTATTATGTATGGAAAAAATATTATTGTGATTTAAATCCTGTATTATACAACAGTATAATACTGTTTTGTTTTTCATAAACATGGCTTCAGTCAAATGTTGGTAAGAGTGTCATTGGGTGCTGATAAGACTCAAACTCAATACTGAAATAGTTGGGCACACATAACTGAATTAGTTTATGCCATGTTACACTACAGAGATGTATTTTTGTTCAGCTTTAAAAAGACCCACCACACTGATGATTCTGCACACATAAGCTCATTAATTCAGATCAGATATGCTCTTCATGCCTGAGTATCTTCCAGAGCAGATAAATAATTCAATTGATTCGCTTCTCTCTTTGGAAGTTGCTTCCATTACATTGTAAAATCACTCCAAAACAGAAGAGGAGAAGGGAGAGAGATGAGATAACAAGCAGCAAAGGACTGGCAGGTTCAAACTCAGGTCTGAACCAGGGTTTGGTTATAGAACTTGTCTTGACAAACCTACAACCCGTTGGCTCTCTTTATCCATCCGTCCGTCCATCCATCCATCCATCCATCCATCCATCCATCCACCGGCCCATTTTCTAACATTTCACTGAAGTTGGGTCGCAGTGGTAGCAGGGTATTCCAGACATCCCTTTGCCCAGTAATGTTACCCAGCTCATTCTGGGGGATCCCAAGATGTTCTCAGGATAGATTATATAAAGCACATGGTAGACCCAGTCAGTTGTGTGCGGAGAGGGAAGGGGACACTCCATTTACAAGCCTTACAGCCCGGGAGAAGAAGCTGTTCAGCTCCTGCTTGATCTGCAACAGATGCTACTGTACCTCTTCCCAGACGGGAAAGGTGGTGAGGGTCCCTAATGATGGAGGAGGCTCTGTGAAAGCAAATGAGACGGACTACTCTAATCTCCTCACAAAACATGCTGGCCAGAATTCAATGATATTTCACATGTGTCTTCTCGGAGTCTTGAATGTGTGTATTTAATCATGAATGTATTATCTGGAACCGCTTATCCTGTTCAGTGTTGCAGGTGGGCTGGAACTTTTGCCAGATGGATTTGGTTATGATGAAGGGTACACCCTTGACATCTCACCATTTCATCATATTTATACGGTGCAATTCGCAATAATTCAGCTAAAGCGCATGTTATGGGGTGTGGGAGGAGCAACAGTACCCGCAGAGAACCAAGGCACACAGGGGAGAACATGCAAACTCAATACAGAAAATCTCCAGGGCCAGAACAACTAAAACTTCTTGCTGTGAGTCAACCGTGCTACCCAATGAGCCATCGTACAACCTCTTTTCAGAGTTAGTTTCCTCAGTTTGCTTTCTTTACATTATTAGGCACATTTTGACTTAGACGATTTTCACATCTGTTTGCTCACATTCATCTATAATACAGCTTATGGTTTGTCCACGGAAGCAGAAATTACTTTTTATTAGACCATGGTTCTGTTCGATCCAGACTGACGCCACATCTTATTTTCGGAGAAGTCCAACTGTTTGATCCAGACCTTTGCCTGAGGGAGGATTCACACCTCCACATTTTTGTCCACATAAAACTTTAAAATCGGAAAGACTGAAAAAAAAACTTTGGATTCTTTCTAAACTTGGCTATAAATCTCTAAATGTCTTTTCAAAACAATTGTTACTTTCCTCCATTCCCTTTCCTCCTGATGTCTGTTTTTAGACACAGATGTAACATCTGCACATGCATATATATGTTTCCAACAAGTTGGCTCTCAGCATCCATGTACAATGATGGACGACGCTGGGAGCAACGTTCAGGGTAAAACGATCACAGCTGTGGTTTAACTATTACTCTTATTAAGAGATCATTATGAATGATGGCAGCAGTTTTTCAGTTTTGAAACACAGGTGAACATGATGAACAATCACACAAGAGGAGAACCGAATCACAGGACAGACACAGAGGGGGAAAAGGAAGACAAGTGAAACACACAAAGACTAGACTACGAAGGACTAAGGAAATGAAGAACAATAAACAGATAAACACACTTAAAAGGCAAGAAATGTAAAACTAACTAAACAACGTACATAACACTTTCAAAATAAAACAGGAACACAGACCAAAATGACGAACCTTCACAATAAAATAATAATAAATATACACAAAGTCATGACAGAGAGGCTATTTACAAGAACAGCAAGGGAGTGACGCTTAAAACCCTACACAGTGTTGGATAATAGTTATGATTTAAAAACAGAAAGAGTGTCGGCCTAGTCCGTGGGGAATTCCATAGCCTAGGAGCCCTGATGGGCAAAGCTCACCCTTGGCCACCAGCCTCAACCTTGGGACCAGTAGGGAGGGTACATTAGAGGACCTCCATTTACAGTGTGGAGCTTCAGGGGTTAAAAAGCTAATGTTTAAACCACGTGACAGACCATGTTGATCAAGTCCATTCTGAATTTCACTGCTAGCCATTGGAAGGAAGCAGAATTCAGCTGATAGACCTATGATGCTCTTTGTTAAAATCTATGCAGCCGCATTCTGCACCAGCTAATGCCGAGTTACTGAGGATTGATTAAGGCATGTGAAGACCAGACATATGAAGAATGTAATGTGATATCTAGGTTTCTGGCTTTAGACTTAATGTGTGTTACTAGCAAAGCAATACATTTTAGTTTTGCCAGTTGATCATGGAAAACACTGATAAGTTTCTTACGTTTCAGTTTGTGAGGAACAGCAATGTTTATGTCCTAACAGTTTTTTATGACATGTTAGTCAGTCTGTCTGCATTGAATTTTGCAGTCACACTGTTTCAAATTCTATATGGTGGTTCGATGGTCCGTGTTATCCGGCTCATCTGTATCCATAAGCTGTATGAAATAACGCACCAATACAAACAAAAAGAAAGCTGAATGTGGGTGGAAACATTGCGCATAAAAGTGTCTTTATCTCTACTTTAGGGTACTTTGAGATCCCTAAGAGTTATGGCTGTTATGTAAAAGGTAACCTGTATGTGGTTTTTCCGAAGGTTGCTCTGTTCAAAGAATCTCTTTGTCTAACATTGGTGTATTTTTGGTGTGGTATATCGAAATCTGCTCCGTATCAAAACACTGATGTCACAGCCAGTGCATTGCTTCTGACTGCCGATGTGGACCAGCTGTTGATATCACTGGCCAGGGTGTGGACAGACACATTGCAGGCTTCAAAGATCTGACGTTCAGAAAGCAGGGAATCATGTGAGGAAGGTGAATTGCGTATTTCAACGTCTCAGTTTGCTCTTCAGTTAAAAAAGACACAGTAAGACATTGTATTTTAAATGTCCTCTTGTGTTTGTCTCTTGTTTGCTATATGAAAGAAGTTTTGTTCTTGGTGCTTTTATTACAGAAATATCAGATAATCACCTACACATGAACGAAGTGTATCGAATTGACCCCGGACACACAGAAGAACACTCAACTCGCCTTCATGTATTCGCAATACTCTCAAAAAGATCAGAGATATAGATATTATGCGGACTCACGAGTTCAGCGTGGAAAATAAAATCAATGAGTCCATGATAGACTAGTCAGTGCAGTCTCTTATAAACAATGAACAAATGGTAATACTTATTATTAGCTTTGCAGCATTCATTCAAAGTCAGCACCAATGCTGTTTTTCATTGGAAAAACCCTGACAATAGTATGATTGTGCCATGCATACAAAGATAACAGTGTTTCCTCTCTCCTTATTACCATTTTATATAAAATTGACTTGTTAAAGGGCAGTACAGATAGGGAGTGTATGACGTACATCACAACACTAGCATCCACAGTTTTTTCAACAATCTGAGGTGTCCTGAGTCTCACCCATGTACAATGGGTTGAATCCCCAGTGGTCCTGGAAAAACAATTCTTATTACATTTAACATTATGCAGTAAGCTGTATATTGTGATAGGATATCATACAATTTACTACCTTTTTTTAACTGCAAAATTTGTCCCTGCAGGGAAAGGGATGTTTCTTTTATCCAATTAGATAGTCATTTCATTACTTTGGTCTAATTTATCAGTTTAAACTGGATCAAAAAGCAGACAGACTCACCGACACATCATAAAACCTGTCAGACTGTATTTGTATTATTGTGCACTTTGACGGAACTGAATGTAAAGCGGTACGGTCTATAGGACTCAGTCAGATGGTCACAGAATGAATTAATCCATCGTTTGTGATGTCTATGTGCCGTGACATAGTCATCTTTCACTTCTCTGTAGAGCTCAGGTACAGATGAGAGAAAATACCAGTCTCTTGAGCGGATAAAAAATTCCTTAGCTTCCCTTATGTTAACTGGTTGTCGGTCTTTTCACAGGAAGTAGGTTTTTTTAACTTGCTTTGAATTGGGCGGTATCTTTGTCAAGCAATGTGCAACCGATGTTTATATAACCGACAGCCGTTGCCTTCCTCTTGCACCCCAACGACCACCTTAGCTGCCCTCATCAGAAAATAACTCCACAGCACAATCTAGTTGACTGTAGCCAAAAAAAAAATTTTACTTTCAAAAATATTGTAATACTTAATGGAATTGGTATGGCAGAACAGTATCGCTACACAAATCTGTTGTGATAGTATGGGGTCCAAATTTATTTTAACCTTTTTCTTTAGTTCAAAGTGGTTGCAAACAGCTTGTAACTGCACTCTACCCATTTACTGGTGGAAGTACACACAGTACTACCAGGTGCCGGTAAAAAGAAATAAACATTTTTATGTCAAACCAATGTTAATACAAATTCATTTTGTATAATTATATTGATATTTATATATTCAAAATAAATTTCTTGTTTCCAGTATCATCAGATTAATCCTATAAAATTGGAAATAAGTCATTAAATCCATATGGCTGTGCTCACATTAAATCTTTATTGTTCAATTGTTATTTTTCTGTCCCGTCAGGGGTCTTGTGGCGTTTACAACTTGGCGAGTTACTGCTTCTTTGGCAAAAAAAGTGAGACATCCATAATGTAAGGCAGTGGTTGTGACGTTACGGCTGATTAGTGTAAAGATGAAGGGGTTTGCTCAAGACTAGGAGAAGTTATGGTTATGGTTGCAGTAGGCGTATAGGTAAACGCTAACACGTGAACAGGGTTACACTATAGGTGGAAATGTAGGTCAGCTTAGTTGTGAGTAATGATTATGGGATGGCGGGTGGGATGACGCAATGGTTTATTCAGAGTGGTGGGTACTTGGTCTGATATGAGGTTTGTTTCTGACCAGCACTTCCTTATCTTAAGGTTATTCTACAGTTGGCTATTCAAAAGCAAATGTCAGTCCCCGACATGCTGTGCGCACACACACACACAAACACAGGGAGGGGCTGAGGGCTGTTAGTGATTTCTAGCTGATACACAAACACAAAAGACCTCTGTGACTGGCATTGACAAAATTTCCTCCTTATTCAGCATCAGGCCAAGGACCCTTCCGGCGATCTCTGAAAATCCCTCCATCTTTGCACCCTCCAATGTCATGCTTCTTGAGTTTCCTGTGCAACTGCTACTACTAAAGAAAGAATATCCTCAGAGCTTCTGTACTGTCCCAGTAAATACCATCTTTTGGGACTTTCCCCAAAGCCAGCAGCTCCTGTCAGATGATCTGTTACATTCACCAGCTTTAAGTCGATTTATCGCACATCACAGGTTTTTCCAAACTCAAAATGAAGCTCACTCTTTTCTGCTGCTTTATTTCTTACCCCTTTAACTCCACTGTTAAGCCGGGTAAGACCTCCCTCCTCTTCTTGTTGAGAGAGATGTTTAAAAACTCCACTAAACACAGTCACGTGTGAACAAATGATGAACACGGGGTTAAAGACTGCGGAAACGCGAGATAGGAGGCTGACTTTTTTGTCTCGCGTTGAAATGTGACAATACATGTGCGAGCAATAACAAACATCATCAGATTACAAAACACTCCAGCTGCAGAATGCAATAGCAGGATTTTATTTTGTGTGCCGTGTGGACTGGGTGTTGAGAGATATATTAATCATCTGATTAAAGAAATACGCAAGCATTGATGAAACTTGCAACCACAGTATTTACTGTCAGTTTCGTAAGGTTCACTGTAGTTTATGGTTCTCGGTAGAAATCCACTTGAGGTACTCTGGCTTCCTCCAACAGCCCAAAAACATGCCATTTAGTTGAATTGATGTCTCTAAAAGGCCCCTAGTGGTGTGACTGTGTGAATAGTTGTTTGTCTCTTTGTGCTGGCCCTGTAGTGAACTGGCGACCAGTACAGGATTAAAGTGTACAGGACGTAACCGCCACTAGTCCAGTATCATCTGTGACAGGCTGCAAAACTGAACAGGATAAGCAGCTACAGAAGATGAACAAATTTGATTGGGTCAGTAACAGTATTACTTGCATCTCTATAGCTCAGGGGTTAGGGGTTTCTTGTAAGCAAGAAATCAGTTCAAATTCACCCTCAGTTTCGAAACCTGGATAACATTAACTGGCAACTGTTTTTTTGCTTGTGTTTTCTCTGGTCCCTCATCTTTCCTATATTAAAAACCCATCTTTTAATGTTGTCATTTTTGAGTAAAGAGTTATTCACATGACAGTGCTTTTTTACATAAAAAACAAAAACATGTTTAGGCCACCTTGGTCTCTGCAGAATTTTCAACTTGTTTTGTTTCACAAGCAAATTGATTGAAAGTTGTTTAAAAAAAACAAAGTTTCGATCAAATTCATTACAATAAAATGAGGTGAAACACAATGTCTTGCATTGGTTGAGGTTATGCTTGGGTCAAGCGAGTAATCTCCTGACACAGCGCAGGTTCTTTTCAACGTGATACGCAGTTTTGTATTTTTCGTCAAGTCCGTGTGGGAGAAAGTGTTTGCATCCCAATATCATCTCAAATTGTTTTCTCAAAAACTATTGAAGATAAGAAAATATATGTTCAGAAATAGTCATCTGATTAGGTAGTGAATTTAATCTGGCCAAAATAACTCCACAGCAAATGTGTATTACATTTAGATCTTTAAAACCTTTTCTCCTGGAGCCAAGACCTACCCCCGACCGTAAGTTGACTTATGTTGTTCTGGATTTAGCATCTTTATTTTTGCAATTACCAAACACCACCCAGAGACTTTACCCAGTTGACCTGAAATTTCATCAGTGGTTTATTCTCACTTTAAGGTTGAAGATATGTCAGCAGTTTTCTCCTTAAAGTAAGGCCAAAGAGTGAATGGTGATGATTTGCCATGAATCAAAGTTGTTATAAGTCCAATATCCCCGGTTCAATCTGAAGTCAATATTCTATTATAGTGATAGTTCCACCCGCTAGCATCAGGAAATAAGCCCCTCTGTGACAAAAATCATTTGATTTCTGTGAAATATCCATTATTTGGTCTTCACATGATTTACTGCAAAACAAAGATTTTATGGGTAGGTGTACTCTGGTGTCACATAGCGGACACATTGTGGGCATCACACTTCAAACTGAACAAGTTTCCTCAAAAACTGTTAAAGTTTGGACATTTTTGGAGAGCTTTAATATATACTGTAGTAGAAAAGCTATTTTTAGTAGATTTATGGAATTTGAAGCCAATTTTGTAGTTATTACATAGTATTTTTAGAGAGAACAAGTTTTCTTAAAAACCACTGAGGATAGAAGAATGTCCTTCTCTGATGATCAAGTGATAGTTGCACAATACCCTAACCAACATCTGTAAATGTGAAACCTCAGGACAGCAAGTCTTCTGTGGAGATTACATGCATCAGACCAAATATTCTTATAATAACCCCAACTGGTAGACTGTTAGATTCGATCTAACAGTTGATGTTTTTTTTGTTTTTATTGTCATAGTTAAATCATAAGGCAGGCTTTGTTGCAACCTTGACAATGTGATATCTTTGCTGATAATGTCCCACTTCCATTACCCAAATCAAGGACTATTTTGTTGAAGAGCTCTCCTCTTTTTTAGTTTTCTTCAGAGGAAAATTTATAGCACAACAGCCTTGACCAAAGGAATAACTTTGTGATTCCCATAAACTGTGTCTTCATGTTAGTATCATGTCTTGGCCACAGCGTCTCCTTGGCTCAGCAGTCTATCCCCTCTTATTTATAACTATTCCCTAAGTTAGCTGGCTTCCCGACCGCAGTCGGACTCCACTGTCAGCACGAATAATAAGATGGAAAAGTGGGCATAAACAGAACCTCACTGCATGTTTGATAAATGGGCTCATTTTGACAGTCTAAACAATAAGTGTTTGAGGTCACCACATTGCAGGTTTGGGAACGACTAGGATTTGTTTGTTCATATATAATATGTAAATCTCTACAGCTTCACATGTTTAATAGATTTGTCAAAGGAAGTTGTGATCTTCAGAGATGAGTCAGTGTTCAACAACAGACTGGTAGTCTCATCCAAACTGAATCTAAGTGTTTGTTTCGTCCTGCCAAACAGCAGATGGGTGGGGGTCCCAGGATAATGGGAAGTTTCAGTTTCATGACAGATATATCAGTGTTTTTATATTGTATTGGACTATTTGTATTACACTTGTACATTAACCGGAGTCAGCTGCCATACCATTGCAACTAGAATGAAATAATAAGGAAATAAATGAAGAAATCCTTTATTGATCACATACAGTTATACACAGTACAACATAGTGAAATTATTTCTCTGCATTTGTTCCATCCCTGAGGGAGCAGTGTCACAATGTCTCCTACACTCTAATCTTCAAATCGGATTTCCACATTAAAGAAAAACCTTAAAGAAAAAAACACACTTGGGTCTACAGGAAGTATATTCGGATGAAAAAAGGTACAGTTTACAAAGAGAACCTTTCCTTGTCCCCTGAACTGTAAGTGACCGGTCCAAAGATTGTCAGAGACAAACCACTAGTGTCTCCTCGGATTAACAGCTGATTTTCATCGCACATGATTCAAAAAAAGGGTAACTGTGTTGTCTTTTAAGTCTCATTTTCTACCAGCAGTCATAATATAACAACATCCAAAAACCCCTTCCACTTGTTTTTAGAGGAGGCATGTGCAACACACAATCGCATCATTCAACGTTTTGACATTTGATGCCTTTAACCATAATACACACTGAGCGTGACTAAGCATGGGGAATGTCATCAACTGTACTGTCCCGGGAAGTGTAGTTAAAATTATTGCAGGGATGGTTGGAAATAGCACAGTGGCCTCTGAGCTATTTGGGCTAATAGTAATTCCAATCATGACCTAAGAAAAAATTGCTGACTAAACATTTATGAACATTTGACTGGTACCATTGAAAGGCTTGGAGGTCAGCCAGGTTTCGATTTACTTTATGTTCTGGCACAGTAATTGAACTTTCTGATAAGTTAATTCCTCGAAAAGTCCAGCAGGCAGAGGAAACATTAGAGTGGGGATTATTTTAGGATATGGATGATCTCAAAACTGTGGTGTCACATTTTGATTTTTAAACAACGCTATAAAGCATCTTATTTATTGCAACTGGAATCAACTAAGTGAGTTTGCTATTTTTGAAGATAGGCTGGGTAAATGTTGGCAAACCATGAGTTAGGTTAAGATTTTAAGTCTGATGTGATTAAACTCTTAATTTAAATTTATTTTTATTATATGTGTCAACAATGATGTGCCCAAACCTCGGCAGACAGTCTCACAACTGTCTAATCTCAGCTCACGTTCCCTTTGTGGGTGGGTGATCCATTACTTGGTGAATTCAGCTTCTGGAAGAGCCGAAGCCAAGGCATGAAAAAGGGAGGTCACGATAAGTGATTGGCCAGTTATCCCTGTGGTAAGTTCCCCCACACCTCCTGCTTAAAACCCATAAAGTCATAAGGAGTCAGAAGTCTGTATTCATACTAAAATCATGATTAAGTGAGATTTGTCCCTTCTGCAGGGTTTTGGCAGAAAAACACTTGGTTATGGTTTGGAAAGACCATGTTTTGCCGTGAAATATCTATTTTAGTCGCCAGACACATGGCTGGAAAATCCTAATGTCCCCTAAAAGAGATTCACTATTCACCACAAGCATTGCAACAAAATGACCCAACGTCCTCACAATGTCTCTTTGGATATGTTTTAGTTGCCTTAAACAAGGCTAGAATATATCAGTTTAAGTTTCCAGAAAAATGGCTAGAACCTTGTTTTCCTTAAAAAGTTCCATTAGTTACCTCATACACTGTTATCAAATTACCTCTTCTTGAATATTTTAGTCAAGTCAAACTACTTTCCTGGCTGGTTGATGTTTGTTCAACATAGTGACGTAGTTCTTGACAGCCCAATCCCACCCCCCTTTATCCTTACACTGATTAATTTTGGTCAAAGATAAAAAGGACATCCAAATCCCAAAGCAAATCCAGCTTTCTCCACATGCAGCAGTATATATTGTTATACTACACACCCATAAAGTTGTTTATGCAACACACACCACTCCTGTAATAACAGTATGTCAGCACCTTCTACAAGGTCAAAGTCCTTGTTCAAACAAAACAGGCAATTACATTTGAAGATATGAAGATATCATGGAAGCAGTTGCTTGTTTTTATTCACCCAATGCTGAGCCAAGCACACAGGATAGTTGGGTTTTAATGCCTCCATTTCTGTGGCAGTAATGTCAAAACACGGCTTGGCACTGCCAAAGCTTTCCATAAATACCTTGATTTCTACGAAATGAATTGGGCTGACAGCATATACAATGAAACAGAAAAAGAAAACACGGCAAAAGAAAGGATAATTCCCTGCATAATAAGGGAAATGTACCATCAGCGGAGGATGCTTTGCACTGGAGATGTATTGAGATTTGTGTGTCTGAAAACGAAACATAAAAACCTGAGAGACTGTTCTGAAACCCCGCCCCTGGCCTACTTTCATGCTGTTTGTGTCCTCAGGAGTAAAAATATGTTGTGAAATAGATTAACACACAAAGAGAGATAGAGAAACTTTAAGAGTGAGTGAAAACTGTATAAGTCAGCTATGTAGGAGAGGGTTCCTCAACTAGTTTTGCTGTGTCTTTTGAGGGAAACCAAATACAGAATAAACACATGTAGGAAAGTAAATGCATGTAAAAAAAAAAAAAAGGTTTACGCAATAATTCAGATCAAATCAGTGAGAAACCAGGAACTCGAATTAGTGAGATTTAGAGAAGGAAAACCAATAATGTTGCGACATACATGTGGCTGGCGGGGGGTGATATCAATCTCGTCTTTCTCGTGTTTGTGAAATCAACTGCTTCCTCTGCTGTACACAACATTTGTCTGGCAGGAAACTCTCACACCAAACAGGTCAGCTATCAGTGGCTGGCATCGAGTTGGCCACTGACTCGTTACCTGTCATAAAACCTTTCCTTGCTGTTTTAAATTACATGTATTTTGGGAACGTTGCCAATAAATTCTTACGTGAGAACTAAAGTAAATACCCCATCGGCCCTATTATTACAAACATTCATTGCATTTTAGTGTATGACAGATTTCCCTTGGGCCAAGTGCGGCGTTGAAATGCTGTGGCATATAGCAGATAAGCTCAAGATTTCAACCTATATTGCAAGAATCTACAGTGGCTTTCAAATGTCATAATTATGAATTCCATAATATTATAGATCCAAACTTACCTGTAAGTTATCCATTGTTATTTTTTCCTCAATTGTTGTTGACAATGGCGGTACAGGTGTGCCATCAACATGTTGGGGTGGCTATCAATATAAAGTCACTCCATGATGCAAAAAAATTTTGATACCCCCAGATGTATAAAATATGAGCTGGGTACAGACTCATATATTGAGTACAGAGCTGTCTGTACCAGTTTCCGATAAAGGACATACGAACAAGATGTAAAAACAAAAAATACCAATGAAAAAGCCACGTAAGCCTGAGATCTTCCCTTCTTCCTCCTCTGCCTTTCTCCTCTGCTGACATCTGGTCTGTTTGGGGTTCTGCATGGTGTTTGCAATAAGGGATAATAATTTCCGTTTGCCTTCTCATTAGATCAACATTAATTGGCAAATCAAATTATTGAGAATTCAATGTTCTCTTAGAGTGCAAACAATTATTTGTTCAAACCAGGTACTTATGTCTCTCTATTGGTATGTTGTTTGGATAATTAGATCATTTGTTTATCTGCTAGTCAGTCAGTTGATTTGTTTGTTGGTTGTTGGGCTAGTTAGATAATTTGGGTTGTTTGCTGGTTTGTTGGTTGACTTGTTTGTTGATTTGTTTGGTATTTAATGGTCAGTTAGTTGCCAAAATGACATATTCCGCTTGATTGATGCCATGTGATTCCAGGTGTTTCTGAACGTGAAATTCATGAGAGCCCGAGGATGAAGGTGTGACATTCATCACACAACTGAGGTACAGTTGCCCCCAAAACTGATTTTGGGCAGTGACTTGCAGAGTGGGAGAAATGAGGCAAAAAGTTTGCATGGGGTTAAAAAGAACAGGTTGGTCCTGATGTTTACTAAAAACACAGAGTAATTTAAGGTTTACCTCTCTCGTGTTTTTACCAGGGCTCACTGTTTGATTGTGAACAGGGTTACGGGAGAGTATTATTCTGCATAATAAGGAATTTCATTGAATGTTTTAAATTTCTTAAACTCTATATCCATAGTTATGCAAAAACTACTGAACTGTTTTCCACAAAACCTTTTTGGAGAGGTGGGGCATGGGTTATGCTATTCAGACATGTTCATGATTGCTTGGCTTTGGCACAGGGGTGCACTTTACTGAGGGCCATTTTACTATAGTTTATGACTTTAGACTGCTGGTCAGTCAAATAGTTTAGTGGGGAGGTCCGGGAACTGCAGTTTCCATTTGTTACATCATTTAGGGAGAGATCAATCCCAAAACTACTGATTAATTTCAACTTTGTTTTGGGGCCTAGGTTCTAGAATGATAGAATATCGTAATGGTCAAAGTAGACAATGCTTCCTGAATTTGAGGTAAAATATGGTATCATTCCATATAGTGCACGGAGGAGCACCTGAGATAAAGTCTTGCGTTGGGATTACCCTGTCAGACATCCATCACCGGTCTAGCTCTGGGGAGATTTCAGAGAGGAGGGAGATATGAAAATGGAAACCAAGATATTGAAGGAGTGGCCGGATCAGCTTAACAAAATATTCATGGAACCTTCAAATCAACTAGGGCCTGCTTCCCAAAGGACTGATGTCTTTCTCTTAAAAAGCACAACTTTAGTTAACAGGACATTATCAAGGGGAAAACAAAAAAGGTTCTGTACATTTCCTTTTACCTCAAATGTAAACAAACAAAAAGTTACAAATAAATCATGTACCCGGCTTCAAGAAACAGCTTCACACACACACACTCACACACACACACCCACACACACACACACTTCCACTAAAGTACTTACTTTCCATCTTGACCATAAATGTACTCAACAGACTGATTTCTGATATCACACATCACATCTGGACGGCAATCATATGGAGAGCAATAAGTAGCCTTTTACAGGGACGACAACAGTTTACTACACAAGAACTACACGATGCCGACACACACTCAAACACACCGACATTTCCAGTCCTGGCCCGTCGGGGTCGAGCAGCATATTAAAGTATTAGGTTTCAGCTACCGCTAATCTGCAGGAGAAACACTCCTTCATGTGCATACTTGTCCCTCTTTCACTCCTGACTCGACTCAGTCTTTTCTTTCAGCCTTCCTTTTCTCCATACTTTTCCACTCTGACTCTCCTCTGTTTCCCCAACCTTTTTATCCTCATTCCTTGTCTTCTCTTGTTTCTCATAATTGTCCATCATCTTTCGCTCTCTGGTTTTTCTCTGTTGTTCCAACAGAGGTCTGACTTTTTCCGCATTCTTGGACGCTTACATTCACTCTTTACAAGTGATCGTATCAGTGAAACGAATAATTCTCTGTTGGTTTGAACTGAGGCCAAAACCTAAAAACTAGGGGGCACTCATAAAGCTCAGACTTTTGCAATCTTACCATGGTGGAGTAAGTTACTGCGCCACCATGATAGGATTACAAAGATTTGCGCTCAAGCAGGTTAGTGCTTCAAATCCACCCTTAGCCATTCTTTGTTGAGTTTGCATTTTCTCCCTGTGTCTTAGTGGGGTTCCTCTGGGTACCTCAGGTTCCTCCCACATTCCGCAGGCATGCTGTGCTGGTGAATTGGTGATTGAGTGTGAAAGGTTTTGGCATTGTAGTGAATTTGTAAATTTGTGCAGACTGTCCCCCATCTACACCCAATGTCAACTGGGAAAGACCCGAGCCTCCTAACATGGCCCACAGGATAACAACAGGATAATGGATGGATGATGATGACATTTTCTCATGTAGCCCGACACTGATAGAACCTTTACCAAATCCAGTTAATCCAGTTAGAGGCAGTTTACGGAAGGCAATAACAATCATATGCCTCGGATCATTCTCAAAATCAGACCTCCTGACCTTTCCCCCCCCCAGGGCCCATCTTTCCATAAATTTAAAACTATTTGATTTATCAAAAACACACTCTAAAAAACACAAATAACATAGATCACATGACCTATCTACCATCTAATGAGCCTTTAATGTTGCGTTCAAAATGAACACTAGGTCAATTCTTCACACTGCAAGGCATGATTACAAGCAAAGTATGCAAAATCATGAGTATAATACAAATTTGCCCTGGGCAACGTTAATTGCGTGTTATTCATGTCGTCATGCAAATAAATTATTTTTACCTCAGTAAAGGGATATGGCAGGAAAAGAGCCCTGTTGGTATCGCTATTTTTATCAAGTCTTTCTTTTTTCCTTTTAACAAGTTTTTGAATGATTTGCCATTAGACAAATTGGAATAAAATTTTGTGATTATTAGAACATAATAATTATAAGGCCAGTTGCCTAACAGCAACAAAGTTCCACGTTAAAATCCATCTCTGAGCTTGTTTGCATGTTCTCCTATTAGTTCTCGAGTAATGTAGTTTCCTCCCAAATCCGAAAACATGCAATGTTGGTGATTCGAAATGTCCATAGAAAGTGTGGGTGTTAATGGTTGTCCGTCTGTTTGTCGGCCCTATGATGACTGATGACCCGTCCAGTGACTGTGACAGTAGTAGTAAAAATGTTTGCATCAGAGAGTTGTTTTGGCAGCTAAAAAGGCCACAACACAATATTAGAAAGGTGGTTTTAATGTTATGGGTCATCTGTGTATATTATGAAATAATTACGAAATTTACAAGATCAAGCATTTTTAAAGTCTTTTTAAAGAAATGTCACAGTTGAGTCACGAGTGTAAGATTTGATGTATTGGAGCTTTGCTCTGCTAGGGACTCGTTTGAATACTTTAATTGTACACAGCTCTATGAAAGGAAATGTGCTGGAATATGAAGAGAGGACACCTGCTGTGGAATCAGTAGTGTGGGCTGGAAATACAACTGCAAACGGAGGCATGTAGTGGATTAGACCTGCCAAAAAGGAATTTTAAGATTTACTCACACCATCTTGTCTTACTGTTTCTCTAAATTGCTTTTGCAGTAACTTTTAATTATTTATGCTCTCAATTTTTTCCATTGGCCAGAGAAACCATAACATGATGAAATCCCTCTCTTCGTTGTTCCTATCAGACTGAATGAGCAGAGATCGCAATTTATTTGCTGTCGTTGTAATTGTAGCTGTAAAGACTCGGACGACTATTATTACAGACTGGTCTAAAGCCCATAGTTACACACACCCTTGCTGTGCCCGGCTGATGGTGTACGAGCACGCATGCAGACACATAAGGTCACAACGGTGGTGGACTTAAACGCTGAGGCGTTTAAGAGGGCACGGGCTGATTTAGTGGAAACTAAATTGGCAAAGAGTAGGAGAGTAGTGTTTCACGGTAAAACACCACATGTCAACAATTACAGTGCTTTTTAAGGTCAAAGCTCACAAACAAATGAACTTAACTTAATTCTCTGTGGAAGAGAAGCCATTGCTCCAAGGCGGAAGTGGTTGTGATTAAGTCCCATGTACACACTTTATTGCTTTACAAAAGTTAATCAGAAAGCGGATACATTTCTTGTTGCTTTTTAATGGTTACCTGTCTGGTTTTCGTTTAGGAAACTTTTTTCTTTTTTTTCATATTGTCGTTTTTTGAGGTTATTGTGGTTATGGCCACTTTTGAGGTCACATCTATTTAATTTCTCCTGAGGTGTGCAATAAAGGTTCAAATAAGTGCCTGAAATAACAAGGTTGAATACTTTCTTATCTGATCAGCAGCATAAATGGTGTCATTGCCTGTATGGCCTGAATGATCTTGTCCTAACTGCAGCGCTTTTCTAAACATGGTGGTTCTACGTCATTTTCATCAAACCGGACAGGCAACTGAATCCACCAGATTAATAGAGATATCTACCGAAGTGTCGTAAAGCTTGTACTTTTTGTTCGGCATCCCATGCAAAAGTACCTGTTCTGCAAGTCACATTCATCCCTGAAGCATTCCAAGCCGACCCAGAAGTTTCCTCAAGCATTATGCACGACTGGCATGCGTGCTACACGTTCCTGATTCTAACTTTAGCAGCTTTTGATTGTGGTTTCTCTTAAATGTGAAACTATTCATTATTAATCGTGGAAATAATTAAACAAGAGGTGACTAAAGGGCTAACAGCATTTAAAAAAGCCCTTGAAGTATTGACAAGAGACTATTATTGATATATTTACATACCAGCAGTGCTGGCCCCTTTGAAGTAACAAGCTTGACTTAATATGTGATTATTTTAACCTGCATTTTTCTTTCCTTTGCTTTTGGTACGACTAATTCTGATGAATGGGATTAGATTAAACAAAAGTCTAGTCTTAAGTGGGTTCTGATCAATGCATTCTGTTGTCATTAGCAACGTGTTATAACAAGCTTAAGCTCTTATTAACGTGGCTTATCCCCTGATGTTTGCCACAATTTAGCTACCCTTTAAAGTGGGGAATAATGACTTCAAGCTGCAGGATGACTTCATCCTAACAAGGCAAGAATATCAAAGTTTGTTGTGATTTCAGCCCACGTAAACCACCTGCAGGGGTGAGAGTATGATTCTATTGTAGAAAATGTGACTTCTCTTGATTGAAAAGTGGTTTTAGTGGCCTTCACCAAATGTTCATCCATTAAATGTAATTGTTTATTCCTTATAGTGTCACAGATGTTGGTGTAATGTTGAGTGGTTTGTCCATAAGCCACATTTTGGCATGAATGTAAATCACAGCTTAAATACAAATTTTATCCACATCAAATCATTACAAGATTTTGGAAGATCCCTTGCATTCATGATATTTTAAGTATGAACATGACAGTGACAGTGTGTTGAATTTTATGAATGCTATTTCTAAGATATATATCATTTTGACCAGGAGACACAGTATGAATTAAGGATTATTGGCAGGAAGGCGCCTCTCCCTTTTGAGTCGGTATACTGGTGGTGGTGGCTGATGGCTCTGTTGAGACTGATGTATGATGAAGTTCATGGATCTGGGAGCTCTGGGCTGAGATGGGGAGGTGTAGGGTGTTGTGTGTGTACCATTAGCTCAAAGGAGGTAAATGAATGGAGAGAATCACATATAAAAACACAGAAGCAAGATGATAGGCAGAAAATGAAGATGTGTCTTTGTGATATTGGATAGATGTAGCACATGAGGTGCAGACTTTACATCAAATGAAGCCCTATAACATGCAATATATTGTTGCAGACCAAGTACACCCCTTTTCAAAGACAGTATTCCCTAATGGCCTCCTTAAGTAGGAACAATGGTTGAGTTCAAGGTGTTGAAGTGGCCTCTCTTAACTCGTAGACAGTGCTGTACAAACATGTTCAATTAATTGAGGTCCCACTCTGCAACATCCAGGACTTAACAGGTCTACTGCTTACCTCTTGGCACCGGATACCACAGCACACCTTCTGATCTGACCTACTGAATGCCTCAATAGGGCAAATCTATTTTTCCAGACTTTCATTTATGGTAAAAGTTTCTTTCTTTTGTGCTGATCTCTGACTAAAAAAGGCCGATCCACAGAATATATCTCTATCCTTCCTTAAATTTTTCTGACTTTGCAAGAGAGTTGCAAAGTCTCTCACTTTCACTTTAGATGTATTAATATCTAACTGCTTACTGTGTATTCCAAACACAAACCAGGTGCAGGCAATGAATAGCCTGTAATGGCCTCTAACTCTACATGACAGTGATATTTTCACCTTTAAATGCTCAGCCAACTTAGAAAGCTGTCACTGCCCTCAGCATAAATTATGCATGCAGCCTTCACTACTGATTTCACGATTTAGACATGCAGACATTCCTCATGTGAGCTTTTAGCTGTAAAGACAGCACGCTTGCTGAACTCTGATACTGGAAACACACTATTGACCATGACTAATAGCTTACACAAGGTTGAAGCGAATAAGAAATGCCTCTTAAAAAAATTTTCTCTTTTATTAACCGATGCAATTGTATCCACAGCAGGGCCAGAAGGTCTGGCGACGATTTCCTTTTCTTTTCTTTAATTTGTGCGGAGTGCAGGGTCATTTTCTGCCTTTTTTTATTTGAAGCGGAGACAGACACGCTTATTCTAGTAAGACAAACTGGCACAGTGAGGCGGAAGCTCTGTACTTTTACTGTATTGGGTTCCCCTCAGAGTATTAAACATATGCATGAATGGGGACATACTTAACATTCATGCCAAAGCTCACACATTAAACCAGAGCCCAAAGCGATCATGTCCAATTTGCATGTTAGAAGTGAGGAGTGTTGGTGCGGGTGAAACAGAGCCTCTGCCAGGAATTACAGTTATAGCTGGATGACTATTAAATAGCGGCAAAAATAATCATATTCAGGATTACTTGGCATTTCATCTCAGAGGCGTGCTTTAAGCCACATACCAGTAGCGGATGGTTTCAAATCAGTCATTTGTTAGGAAGTGTTGCATGTGGGAACAGCAATGAGGACTCACTGAAAGATCCAGATGTCCATCACCAAAATCTAATGCTCTCGGGTCACACCTCCCCCAACTGATATTGAACTTTTGTTCTTAGCTTTTTGAGTAATCCTGCTAACAGAGACAAACAACCTGACGGCGGCAAAAGCATTGCCTCCGCTTAGGTGGAGGTTAAAAGCGGTGACTGAAGTTCAATTTATGAAGTGGGAAGGACATAAACAAGGAGCAAAAGTCAGAGTGGAAAGTATTAGCATGTGAGCAAAGATTTATTGGGTCCATGAGTGAGACAGTGCATCTGTGTTTGCGCGTTTATATATTCACCAACCGGCCGTGTCTACGTCTGCTTGAAGATGAAACGGAGGCTGATCAGCGGGATGACACAGCACCGCAAGGGAAATAAAACAGAGACGGGAAGTAGAGATGATGCGTGCCACCTGGAAGAAAAGAGGAAACGTTTGTGGAATATCTGTGTCTATGCAAGGAGGACTTCAGAAGGAACTTAACCTTACAGCAATAAAAATTAGGTTCCCTGTTTTTGTTCGTTTCTTATCATAAACTTTGTGGGATCTTCAAATAAACTTTAACGTAATACAACATGAGTAACTACATAGTACCTCACATATAGTATCTCACTGACAATTGTCAAGTAGAGTCAAAATGTATTTTTATCACCTTTAAACAACCAAAATGGGTTGACCAAAATGCTGAATGGATACCAGCTGACAAAAATAATAACATAAATTACAAGAATAAAAGACAGATCAGAAAATCAGTTAAAATCAGGCAAGTACAAAAGATAAAAGAACATAAAATAAACATTGAAACAAACACTGAAATGAGCAGATTAAATAGATATGTCAAAGCTCAAAGCGAATTAAGAGCCCTGTGCAGTTTTCATGGGAGCGGGTAGACCCTTTCAGAGGTTTGGGCCTGCTACTGCAAATGCCCGGTCACCACCTGGTTCTTAATTTTGACCGTGGAGTGGCCAAGAACATCTGGATAGTAGAATGCAGTGCTTTGACTGGAGAATATAGTTGCAAGAGTTTGGTTAGGCTGTGCTAAACCATTTAAGGTCTTAAAACAAGTAGCAAGATCTTAAAATCTACCGCGCTGGAAGCCAGTGGAGAGAAGCCAGTACTGGAGTTATGTGAACTGATTTTTAAACTTCCAGATAGTAGGCGGGCAGCAGCATTTTGAACCAGCTGTAGACGGCGAAGAAATTACTGCTCTACCCCAACGTATAATAATTTACAATAATCTAGTCACGAGGGGATGAAGGCACGGTAGACTCTGTCCAGATCCTTGTGAAGAGATACGCCTTTACCTTGGCCAGGAGCATATGCTGGAAAAAGTTGACTTTTTCAACTGCATTAATTTGGTTGTTGAGCTTGAAAGAGCTGTCAATTGTATTTATTGAACCAAAAAAGTTCCCTAATACCAACTTTGTTAAAAAGTTTCCACCCCCTTAGAAACTAAATCCTAATAACTATCAAACTACATTGATAACTTGTTCCAGCTGGACTAGACCCACACAGAACTGTCACTACCAGCACCGTTCACTCACATCAACACTTCAATGGATTATTTTCAGAAGCAGGAGGTTGGCCCGTAGGTCTCATCAGCCCACTATGCAAAAATGAAAAGAGGTTCCAGAATCTATCTCTTTCTAAGGTTCTGGGACTCCAGAGATCAACATTGACACCCACTGTGGACAAATGGAGAATCTTTGGAAAAATGTTGAAGCTTCACAGAATTGGACCAACTTCCAAAAATGGATCTGAACTCCATTGAAATGCTGTGGTGGGACCCGAAAATATCAATTCATGCTCCCAAACTGTCAACTCCCAAATTCCACGATGATGTCAGAGACTGATCTCCAGCTATCAGACATGTTTGGTTTCTACTCCTGAAGGTGGAACAATTAGATATTTAATTTCAGGGGGCAAATACTTTTTCACATTGGTGATTTAGGTAGCGGATTACCATTTTGCTTCAAAACTTTCCATTTAAAACACATCATCTTTGTTATAAGTTGCATTTTCTTGAAGATCCAACACGTTTTAGTGTGAGATACAGACAGAAATAGAAGAAACCAACCAGGAAGGGGTCCAATGCTTTTTCACATTCTAACCTTGCTTACGATCTATGACATCTGTACACAACCGAGAACGGCGTTGCAACAGATCGCTGCAAGCTACGACAAAGTGAAAACAGTATAATGCCAAATATTTATGATTTCCTGTTTGCATGTTATATTCTTTCCCTTTGACAAAGTAGTTAAATTCCCAAAATATCAAAACGGCATCTCTCAAGTAGATGAGCGACATTTTTCAGTTTTATCCCAGACACCCTCATCGGAAACAGATCCCACCCACAGACTGAGCCAAAAATTCAACTTGTAAACTTGGCCATTAAAACCCATCCCTAATATGTAAAAGGCACAACTGCAGGCGCTTGGTTGTCGCGTTTAGGAACTCGATATGAAAAATATTGAACAATATTTGAGATGTGCCTCGGAAATAAAACCAAACACCATAATTTTAAATAAAGACCCCAAAAAAAACCTTAATAGTAGAAGATACAGCATCCGTACTAGGTTGCTGTGTGCAGACTGTTGAAAAATACAAATCTGTTTTTGAGTTATGCTCAAGAAACCAAATGTGACAGTCAGATCTGTATCTTCCTCACTTGGTTCCGGAGTGAGGCATAATAAATAACATTAATGTTTCAGTCTCACTATCAGCGTTGGCTACTAGAGAAAGAAAAACAGCAGTTAATACAAAACTTTTAGTCATAGGGTTAAATAAACACTTCGAGATGAATGAATTGCTATTATGGATAATATTTTCTCCCTTACTTTCTTTCAGGTGACAGAGAACATTATCTCAAAACAAACCTTCATAGGTGAGTACACACACATATACACACATACGTACCATAATACAACAACATTCCTAACATCTTTTTTCCACTTCCTCTCTTCCTCAGAGGCAAGAACCATGTCTCGTACTTTTAACAACACAGGGTCAAAGTTCATGACCTCAGTGACCCAAAGGCCATCAGCCCACTTGACCCTCAGAGACACCAGCTCTCAAGGTGAGGCCTTTGTCTATGTGGGGAGGTTTACTTATCACCAGCTGTATATAAGCAATGGGAGAATGTGGTGATGAAATTGATCGGTTCAATGTCAATGTCACGTTTTTGTATGAATGAAACATACAAAAATGTCAATCCTGCAGGTTTTCTAATGCACATCATGCTACTACCTTAACAGGAGGGCGGATGACGGCTGATGAGAAATGTATGATTCACATTTCCTGTATTGAGGACCCAGATCGTTATTGCAACCAGTAAAGTAGAAATCTTGTGCGTTTTTCATATTAGTATCAAATATCAAGCGTTTACTTGTACACCAGACAATGCTTCCTTGCAGCCTCCAAACTTAATATCACTTCCTGTGCGCCAGTAAAGAAGCTTTAAGGGTTTGTAATTTGGCTTAATCAGCAAAAAAAGAAAGAAATCAGCCATAAAACAGGTATTTATTAGTTTAGTCAGAGATAATAATAAAACTTGTGACTTGTGTGCCATTAAATGTGGAATTTGTTCCATGTGTGTATATGTGTGTAATCCAGACTTTCTTATTGTTACATCAGAGGTTGGCGTGCAAAGTGAAGGGTGTTAACAGCAGACAGCAATCGCCAGACTGTTATTTCCATAGATTGTCAAAGGTCAAAGATGGCGGTGCATATCTGTGTGTTTGTGTGTGTGCATAAGAAAACAATGGAATGTTAGCCAAACCAGAGCCTTACCGAAAACGACTATTTTCAAAGCCCTCAATGTGACAAAGGCCTACAGTACGACCATTGTGCGGCAGAAAACCTGCAGGATTGACGTGTGTGTGGTCTACCATTTCTACGCAGTATCCAAACATACTTAAGAGGTCATACAGTATGGAGACAGGAAATTCAGCCACAGAAAGAGATGCTTGTTGGATGTGGAAGGAAAGCCTGCGTGACTAATAGCTGCTAAGAACAAGCGGATATATTCTTCAAAAAGGAGATAACTTGGCTGCAATTGGTGACACATAAAATTATATTGTGGTCTAGATATAGAGGGGGTCAGCAGGATATCTGCCCCAAATCACCCATTCCATTCTAAGAATAAAGCATAAAATAAAAGAGGGAGGAAACAATTATGATGTTATTTCCCACCACTTTACCCATTATTTTTATGAATCATGCAACACAAGCCCGCTATCAGAAAGTGTCAAACCTCCCACCGACCTCCAACCTGTTTTTTTCTTTTTATATCTTCTTGTCATCTTATCTTAATTTCATCTGTTCTACTTCTTGTTTTACACACAGTGTTGACCTTTTTGAAGATACTCTCCAATATCCCATTTCTTTTAGTAATATTCAGATTTCTTTGCTGTATCTCAACAATATATTTATTTGCCTCTTCCACTAACTACTCCGGTTCCATTACATTAAATTTCAGTTTGCGCTTGCGTTCACTCTGCTCTCCGTCCAAATTCTCCAAGGCGTAAACCGGTAACACACACCGAACCCTCCGGTCATCCACTCGATTATTCTTAGTGGATCCCACGCAAACAAGACACAAACCATATGTGCAATCTGTTTGAATAAACACTTCATTCAGCACTCGTTATTTGAAATTTTTGTAAATCAGGCCCTTAGTCGACTAAAACATTTTTAATGTCTGTTATTTGGATTTTTTAAAGGACAGATCAAATTTGTACATAAAGATGTGTTATGATTCTTTTCCCAGCATGGAGGCAAGATAAAGCAATGTCCAGTAGAGTCAAAGCACGAAGATAAGAAACTATGTAAAGATTAGAAACTACGTACAATGATAATCAAACAAGCATTGAATAAAAAGAAAAAAAGGTATTTTACATTCTTTAAATAATATCTAGACCTATGCTATCGTCACAGTGAGTAAGTGTATATCCCACAAAAGTCCTCAATGCCCTAGTGGGTAAAATATGAACTATTTGAGTAAAACAAGATTTAAACAAGATAGATCTCCTAAACTTAATTCATGTGCCACATAATTTGGAGCAGATGGAACCAACAGTTGAGAAATAATGGCCCGGAAACTTTCGAAGATCAAGCTCCCCCTAGTGTCGGAATTACAAAATCAACCTAGTTCTTCCTCACACTAAGGTGTATATGGGATTAAAATTACAAAATGATCCATGAAATATTATTTGAGTTATCATGTTACAAAGGATTTTCGCCGGTGGATTTGGCCATGACGATTCCATAATATCCTGTGTATGACTTCACACCAATATCTGGAGATGGACAGCACAAATGAGCTTTCTCTATTTCCGGCCCAAATCTGAAACTACTCGCGTTTACGCCCAGCTTTGTGTGAAACGCTTGATCCGAGTTATTCAATATGTCTTCAATATGTCTTAGTCTTTTGACTAAATTAACACGACTAACCCCTGCAGTCCTTGTACTAGCTAACGTCTTCATGGACTCTTTCCACCAACAGGGTTCACGCCTTACCAGATCCCCATGGCCGGTCTCCACCAGTCCTGCCGGCACGTGGTCCGCTCATGGGCCAACCAGAGCTTTGGAGCTCACCTGCACAACATGACCCTGACCAATGGGAAGCTGCGGGTGCCACAAGATGGGCGGTACTATCTGTACTCACAGGTGATCCTTCTTTGTTCTCAGTGCTATTTAATTCAAATAAACCCTCATTAAGAAAGCAATTATTTTGCTCTTTACAACAACATTTTATACATATGTTTAAAAGGATAAAAATATGGATAAATAACATTTTATGATCAATGTTCAGAAAAAAGCCTTTTCTGTGGGGTTTCATAAGACTAATACTTTATGGAATTACAGCCTAATTCCGAGTAGATGGTTGGCCCCCAGCTCATCGTAGCATTATCGCCACCTCTTGAACGGGTGTGTTGATCGTCTGCGCATTTCAGAAAGCTGTTTCCGATTAGATGAGTCGATGCTTGTAAACATCGGGTCGGAAAAGATCACAGGTCATGTGAACAGTCAACCGACATTGCAATTTGGAAAGGGGAAAAGTTACCCATGTAAACCCACCTACTGAGTTAGAGGCTTTAGTCCATGACTAAAATGTGTTGAGGTAATATGTGCACGCCATGCTCCCACTGGTCTTAAATATATAGAAGTTCATTTCCTGTTACGTCTGCACAAGGACCATATTCACCGGTTTGCGTGTCGTGTAAAGGGAGCCTAAGACTTCAGAGTTAACAAAGCTCTCTATCATTTATTTTAGTCTGAACAGACATGGATATTAAATGCATCTTGACTGATGCATGGAGGCAACATAAGACTTTAATTCTAGTTTTGTGTGTAAAATTGTCAGAAAAAGGGGAACTTGTCCTTTGATAATCCATTAGAAATAGCATTTAAGATGACCCAATTCATGATTAAATGAATTGGGTAACTGTTTAATCATTGATCCAAAGTCTTTTGATAACGTGTTTAGAACACTGCTGATGCTTTATTTTGATCCCCTGCCTTTACTGTGGTCTCTCCTGCCCCAGGTGTATTTCCGTTATCCGTCTCCAGCGGCCAGTGATGGAGACCAGCGCAGCGTCAGCCACCAGCTGGTGCAGTGCGTCTACAAGAAAACCTCCTACCCGAGCCCCATACAGGTATATTATCCACCTTCACTTATAACAATGTGGTCATATTGGTTGAAATATATCATCCTTCAAATAATTCATAATTTTCACTTTTGTGCAGCTTTTGAAGGGGGTAGGAACGAAATGCTGGGCCCCAGACGCCGAGTACGCCCTTCACTCCGTCTACCAAGGAGGACTGTTTGAGCTGAGGGCCGGCGACGAGCTCTTCGTCTCCGTCTCATCCCCAACTATGGTCAATGCGGATGATTCCTCAAGCTACTTTGGTGCGTTCCGCCTGGACCTCTGAGAGGGAGGGAACAGAAGAAAAAAATGGGGCCATGAATGGTTAAATGGCGGGCTAGAGACTTCTGAATAACAAAAAGGACGATTTTGACAGAGCTGTAGGACGGCCTGGATCTTGGATCCTCAAAGTTTCCTTGGATACACTGAAGGATGGAAAGATTGGAGTGTGAAGGCTTCGCCTGAATGAACACAGCAGGAGGCGTAAAAGGAAAAGGAAGGCTTGATTTTTCTTCCTCATTCTCCAATAAGCAAAACCAGACCCTTGAGGACAGAAAAAAAATCACACTTGTGCAATCATGCGCAGACAAATGCGAGGATATCATTTTTCTGTTGAATCTCGTGAAGGAAATTTGCTTTTTGGATGTCAAAAAGAGAACCAAACCATAGAAGAACTTTAAAAACTACAAGGTCTTCTTCCTGTTAAGAGGAGAATCATCCCTAACAAAAATTTGGCCACCCTGCTGTTTTTTCATCCCAAATCAACACATGAATCTGAGCATCTCCAACATCAACAACCCTTTTTTGTGGAACAAACCAGTCCCTCTGGTTTGTATTCCAGACCAACGAATGTACACGATTAAAACTCCATCATCTGCATCTAAGATGTGTGGACAGAACACTGAAAAGAAAACAATGAAACCAAAGTAAAACGGAATATAACTTCCTTTAAAGTGTGCCATGAGAGAGACAAACATATGACTGGCTAAGAATGGTATGCAGACAATGAACTGTGATCATTTTAAAAGTAATCCAAACGTTGTTTTTTTTTACCTTCACCAGACTTCAAACCACTTGGATTTTTGCTGAGGTCTGTCTTTCTACCCTAGAGCTGTGGATTTTATGCGAGGACATTTTTTGAAAATGACAAAAATTTCCTCTTTGTACTATAAAGTAATGAGACTGTGAGAAGTGGCTCTAGTGCCCCTGTGTTAATGATGAGGCTCTAGTGCCTCTGGGACATAATGACCTGCTCAAGTGCCTCTGTGACATAATGACCTGCTCAAGTGCCTCTG
>VRLP01005658.1:0-34770 GCA_009660295.1 Lophius piscatorius
CCCTCGTCTGTGGAATGCCCTCCCTGACCATCTGAGGGCTCCACAGACGACTGACACATTTAAAAAAGGACTTAAAACTGTCCTTTTTAGCAGAACCTATAACTTTAATTAACATTGCTGCTTTTTGATCAGGTTTTTATATAGTTATTATTTTATTTTTTAATGATGCTTTTATCTGCTTTTACTTTGTAGCACTTTGAGATTTGATCCAAATGTAAAGTGCATTATAAATTAAATGTATTATTATTTATATTACTGGACGTCTCTGGAATTTTGTGTCACCAATTCACCTATATCACATGTGTTTTGGACTGTGGGAGGAGGCCGGATTTCCCGGAGAGAACCCACGCAAACACAGGGAGAACATTCAAACTCTGCACAGAAAGGGCAGCAGATGTGGATTTGAACCTGGTACCTTCTTGCGCTAACCACTGCGCCACTGTGCTGCCGGGCCTGCATTTTGCTGTTCGTATTCATATTATTTTTTTATTGTAATTTTTTATCAATAGGCCCTGTCTGGCACAATAATTTCCTTTGGGTTTCCTAAAGTTTATTTTTTTCTTTTCTCATCTAGTTTTATGTTTATTCTCATCTCACTGAGCATTAAAGTGAAAAGCTCATAAAAACGACGGTTGTTTTAGGCTATCCCACTGAGGGAAAATGTGATTTTGAATGTTTTGTTTTCATTACACAATAGATATGGGGGGTTATATACATATATGTATATGTAAAGTGAAATTTTCTATAGATATTACATTTCACAAATGTCTGGATATGATTGATTGTATATTATAATTTGTGTTTTACAATTTATGTGCACTACTTTTAAATAGCTCAGGTGCACTTTTCATCTTAGTACATCCCACGTTAAGATCTAATGCTATGTAGATTTCGTTACCTTATTTAATTACAGCAGACTATACTAGCGTCTGCTGTAATTACACAGAGCTGTGGCACTGCACCACTGCCCATGGCAAATTTGACTAGGTTTGTAGCAAACCTTCACATGAAAATTTAAGAAATCTGAAACAAAAACAAAGTCATCTTTGACTACTATTAACTCCACTGCAGCTTAAAACCTTCAGTAGAAAGATCAAAATCTGAAGGGCTGACATAATCTCCCACCACATAGCTCACAACACAGAGGCACTTCACTTAAAAATAATATATTCACTGGCAGACAAGTATTCTGTTACTGGGCTGAACATACAAAGACTAAAGGAAGGGAGCCTTAGAATCATCAGTTATTAGCTGATTAAATAGGGTTTTACCTGATTTAGTTTTGTTTGGTTCATAAAACTTAGATGATGCTATTATTGCATTCAGGCCATCTAGAAGTAATTGGATAATTCAAATTATTAAACGGGATGTGGTAATGACATTGTTCAATCTGTAATAAGAGTTAAGTTCCCTCTATGGTGCCTTCAATACATGGTGGATAATTAGCTGTCCTCTGTATTCCTCTAAATTGTTAAATAATTCATATTTCCATGTGAAGGATTCAAATAATTGTATTATTATACACATAAAAAGTCAAACGAAAACATGATTTATCGTTTCAGTGCCGCAGTGCAAATGTTGTAGCATTATCTTATCCAACGGAGAGGAGAGAAAAATAATTTCATTAGGTTGTATCATTGGTTTAAATATTAAATTCAGGTGCAGGTAAACATCTCTACATGTCATCCATAGCTTTCAAAACAGTCAACACATTCTGAGAGTTGTAAGCATGCCGGTGTTTCTTAAATACGTTGCCCGGTGTAATTGGACATACGGAACTGTTTTGAATTAGAATTTGGGGGGGGCATTGGGCACAAAAAAAGGTATTTATGGGATTGCTCAGTCTTGGCACAAGTATGTGCTGGACTTCTTGGACAATTGGTCTCTATTTTCCTTTACAGTAACGATCAGCATCGGTAAGTGGGACTTGAAATTAAAGTTTTTCTTGGGCAGGTTTATTGTTTATTCTCAACATACAATGTTTTGCCATGCTTTAATGATTTTTGTGTGTAGTCTTGAGTCTAAAAACACAATTTTCAGGATCACAATAAATCTTGTGTTAAACTAACCCACTCACATAAAAACGAATGAAGAGTGGAGAGAATACAACATCTGAAAGAATATTAAGACTGAGCCAATGGGACCATGATCATGCAACTGGCAACATAACAATAAAGGTGAGTGAGAAAGTGAGTGAGTGAGTGAGCGAGACAAACAACAGCGTGGACATCTTCAAGACCTATTAGATCAACTGATTTATTATCTAATAGGCAGATTAAGTATCTTATAGGCAGTATGGTAGTATGCAATGCAACCAAACAAAGTCATAGACAAGATTCATTAGATTTGATCTTTTTTCAGTATCACGCATTCTTGTAAAAAGTCACTTACTACATCTTGAATTCCAATTATGTGGTTTATAACTAAATGTTATTGAATTATAAACCAGGACATAATCTACATTGTTTATGATACTGTATAATGTATGGTTTGGAGTTTGGAATTAATTTATACCGTAAACATTACCAGTGGCTAACTAAAATGATTTGCTGTTACAAAAGTTTTGTTAGTGTTTAGTCAATCTGGCTGCCCCACCAAAGAGTCATAAAATGCATTATGGTCTTGTTTACTTTACTTTTGGATCAGGACGAACGGAGGATGGGTTTGTTTTTAAGGTAAATATGGACGTAGCCTCAGAATTTGAGGGTGTAAATGCTTTTCGGATGCTAACGCTCATTATTTTAACAAGATAAAACATTTTTGAAGCTGCTTATGTTAATAACGTGTATGTTTCAAGAGAGAGGTGAGTGAGTCTCCTGATTGTGCAACGTGTGTTTAAGTAGATTGATGTCAAATGAGACTCTAACCATTACTGAAAATGTCATAGCTCATTCAGTGAAGAGAATGTAGGCAGTTTTGAAAGAATTCGTGGGCAAAAGAGAGTCAAGATATCAAAGTAATATATAAATTCTTATAATATAAAAGAGTCTGATTTAGTCAACTGGAAGGCCAATGTGTCCTTGATATGGTGTGATTAATCCAGGAGATCTCAGTTCTCTTCAAGCTGTTGATCCAAACTGTCTCATTTACTCACTCACTGATGATTTCCTGACGTTCAAATATTGATAATCAATATGTTTCTTTTCCTCTCATGAATACTTGATGAAATATTTCAAAAGATATTTACTTTCATAGCTCATTCAGTAAATAGAACATGTCCAGTTTACCCTTAAAGCAAGTTAGTCTCTCCAAGATTTCTTTTTGATTCGTAACAAAGTTAACAGTTTTTCAGTGGAGCCTGATAATAACTAGCGAATGGAACATGTAAACCGCAAAATATGCTCATCTGCCTTTTTCCAGTCTTCCAGAAGGTCCAGTCTATTTTTCACAAGTCAGGTCAAACACTGGTTGAGTCTCTGCTCTGTTGACCACGAGGATACAGTAATCTGCCTCTTAGAGTGTTTTTCTGTACTTGTGTAGAGAAAGGTCATGACACCACTGAGCCTGTGCCATAATCCAGGCTGGCATTGTCAGAACACACTGGTAGTCTGTTGACAGTGGAGTGACTCAGGTTCCAGCCTTTCATTCTCTTGTGATACTTCTCTGAATCCACTTTTACCGCTTGAGCTGACTGAAGATCAGTAGAAGGGTGTAAGGTGTTTTGCAGAGCTCTAAAAAGCAACCTACAGAGGAAAGCAAACAGGAAAGTGTGTATTAATCAGTGTAACTGTGGTTCTAGTTCATCCTGTCATCCAGGATTCATAGAACTGTAGTTACATATTGCTCGTCGAATGATTAACTTGACTTTTTTTATTCACATATTCTTGACTTACTCTCTTATCTCTTAAAAGACAATGATTAAGGAATCACAAAATCTATGTGATTCAGTGTTATTTGATGCAATCAAACACAGTTCTGATTTTATGTTCAATGCAGAGATTCCTTTTTAATTATAATAAGCCAATTTTATCAGAGTGACATTGCTTACATTCATATAAGATATTTGATTAAATATCAGTTTGTCTGTTGTATTCTTTTGAGTTTAACTCATGGTAAAAAGAAAATTTAATCATTAGGCACAGGCCAGAAAGACTTGAGAACAAGACTGTATGAACTAATGCATTGAAATAGTGAATATAGACTGAGGTCTTTCGGCCACACCCATACCTAGCCGCCCAAAGAAGTATTTATTTTCCTTTTACTATTTAACACTGGAGAACAGTAATTCTGAACAGACAATTATAAGCATCTACAGGATGTAAAACTTGACCTCTTAACTCTAAACCAGCAGCGATGTAGCGGGCTGTGATGTCACAAAGGAATTACATAATGCCTAGGCATTGGTTGGTATCAACACATGCTCTGCATTTGACAGTTCATTTCAGCTTTGTTTTCTGCTTTCATAAACAGCTATGGTACGTTTTTGTCAGTTAAACGTCTACTTGCACTTTGGCTCTAGCATATATATCAAATGAACACCATTTTCAACGACACTTTAAAGTCATAAGTCCTTGACAATACAACATGCAATGGAACACAACATTACCTCAGATCTTGTAAAGCTGTGGCTAAAAAAAGTGTGTAACATCAGTGACTCTTACCTGCGCTTGCTTGCGCTTGTTGTAGCTCTATAAGAATCTACTGAATAATTGTCGCCTACATAGGTCACACAATCTCCAGTTTTATTTTCATAAATTTGTAGTGAGTCACATCAAATGTTGGAAAACAAAAGGCCGAAAATGAAAACCTGCTTAAGGTGGTGTGATGGTGCCCAGAGTCGGCTGGGTCCAAGGCACTCTTGTTTTGAAGGCAACAGTAGTAAATAAAGGATTGAGAGAGAGAGAGAGTGAGATGTTTTGCCTATGCTTTTTGGCGCAAAGGCCACCCTTACCTTCAAAACTAGAGTGCCTTGGACGCAGCCGACTGTAGACAATATCACCACCTGTAAGCAGGTTTTAATTTTCGGCTTTTTGTTCTTCCAAATTATTCCCTTGTACACAAATTGAGACTCAACACACACTGAGCACGCCAGTTTTGTTGCAGTTTTTCACATCAAAATTGTGTCGATTTGTTGCTAATAGATAGCAGATGTATCCTGAGGCCATTAGGACAAGTTCTCTGCAAGAGGCATTAAAAGAACAATTCACCTTCAAATTAAATCTCACACAAAAGATGAAAACGTGGAAGTGAGTACATGATTAAATATCAATTCATGGATGAACCATTTCTTTAAATTAGGTTTTTTTTTACACTAGCATGATATCCTGTCAAGTTCTGAGTAGTTTACCAGAACCATTGTCTTTAGTAGTAGAGTGAACAGCTTAGAGCTTAGAGTCAACTGTTGATGAGCTACAATGAAAATACGGCAGGAGGATAACATAACACTTTTACTTTTGCATTTTGTGATTTTTATCTGTAACTCCAAAAACTACGTAATTAATTTTGACCCATACAAAAGGAACTTTTATTCTTGTAAGGCAGAACCATTCTTGGTCAGAACACATACAGTATGTGTTGTTGACCATAGTGTATTTATAGGGTGTTTGTACCTGGGTAACAAAGCCATCACAGTAGTGAGAGCGCATATGATGTAGAAGAGAGGCTGAGACATCTGGAGGGTTTCCACCCCAAAAGGGTTGGTGGGGGGGCTACACGTCGCACATAATAAACTGAAGAGCAGCCCAAAGAGAAAGTAGAGACCCCCACTGAGCACCAAGACCATCAAATGAATCCATGTCTGCAAACGACATGAAGGATTAAGTAATTCACAATCCCAACTGAAGACACACAATCGGTTTATAAATTCTTACCTGGACTTTACCAAATATACTAAATTCTTATTCATGACATCCAGGTCACACAGTCAACTCTTTCAAAGATAGAAATACTGAGAGATAATTCAGAATTGAAATAAATTGTTTTTTAACAGGTGTGTAGAAGTGTGTCTGACCAAAGTATGACTCTCGATAACTTGGTGCAGCAGGATGATGAAGAGAGCCGAGGCATTGATTGGAGAACCAAACGACAGCTTCCCAATGTCTGATCCTGCCAGAGCCTAAGAGAACATTATAACAACCTTACATGTATAATCATGTTGATACTTTGAGGAAGGTAGATATTAAAAAAAAAACAATTTATACCAGTGTTAGTTTGGACACAAAACACAAAAGTAGCAGGGCTCTATAGATTTTAAAAGAAGCTAAATTACCCGATTACAACACATGTGAAGTAAAGCAATGGGATTAAATCCAGCATTGAAAAAAAACCTAATTGACATAACAGAATGACGTGAGGTAGTGTACTTACAAAGTAAGGCACAAAGAAGCAGACAAGGCTTTGGTAGAATGCATCCAGGATTGTGATCCAGAACTTGTAACGAACATGGACCTGCAGAAAAACAGGATTTATGTTTTGCAACTTCTAAACACAGTATCAATGGATGTTGCAGTCAGACTATTGCCACTAAGTTCATGCATGCTTTCCCATCTTGCTTTTTTTCCTATCGACCGGTGAGAATGAACAGAAGGATGCACTATCAGGATTGTTTGGAGATTGGTTTCCTTTGATATTTTACAACGATTCAAATATGTGATTTGAAAGTATTTCTTTTCCTGAAAAGAACAAACTATGAATAACTATACAATCAGTTATTTGAGCACAAATTAGCGATGCATCAACATCTTCACTTCTCCATCAATGTCACACCGGATCTGATCAGCCACCATATTTCTACGTGCACAGCCATAACCTTCTGCTTTTCATAAACAGCAAGTTATGGATAGAACCTGATCTACTTTGTCCAAGATTTAAATGTGAAATAAAAATCTTTGGGTCCTGGTTACATTCATGTGATTGAAGAGAAATTAACTTGTTTCAAAGCCTCCACTTAAAAATAATCACATACTACTAGGATCAGGCTAGCTGATAATTATCAAAAAAGACAGGATTAACACAGGTTGAAGCATGCACTCGCTATTTGCACTTCTAGTTTTATTAGTATTTGGGGCAGATGGTATGTTTACAGCAACCACAAAGTTCTGCACTCTAATGAGGCTACATAATATATTAGTTAGTATTTATCTATATTCTATGTGTGTATATATAATTAACCAACTTATTCATCCCAGTATTCAATGCTAAACTTCAGTGATAACATTCTGTCCAATTTGGACAGGCGACTGTGAATCAATTTGGTGGACAGGAGCGGCAACAGCAATACAGCCCCCAAAAAGCGAAGGGTTTTGCAGGTGGTTGCCACTGACCATTTCTGTCGACTCATCCATCTTTACTGATCTTTCTCTAGTTGCAATATCTGCATTTTGCTAGTGCCCTATCACTACTTGTAGCATGATGTCGGTCCTGCGGTCCATTCAGGTTACACAGGTTGTCCAGCTCCTCCAGGATAGCATATGTGCCACCGCAAAAGGGTTTGTTGTGAGACGGGCCTTTACACTAGGACAGCTGGAAATTGGCTGTAGAAAGGCAAAAACCCAGCAGCAGGTCTGGTATCTGCTCTGTTTTTGTATATAAAATACCAAATCATATATATATATATATATATATATATATATATATATATATATATATATATATATTAATATGGGGGTTACGGGGGTATTAGAATTCAATTATTTTTATTACAAATAGGTATTAATTATCAACAATTAATTCATGAGAATGATATTTGTAATGGTTCGAATTCCAGAAAATTAATAATGGAATAAAAACACTGAACAGAAGCTGCAGTTTGGTCACCTTGGAGGTCTGGTAGAGCTCAGGCAGCTCCATCAGAGTCTTTACTGGCATGTCTTGGTCCAGGATACCGTAGATGAGAGGAGGAATGGAAGTGAAGACCAAGTTGAAGAGGATGAGTGCCCATGAATTGATCATGACGCTCCCAGAGAAACCACAGAAGAACTGATACCAGAACAGCAGGTTCACATACATCTACAGACAGAGACAGAGGCAGCATTTAATATTGTCCCAACCTTTTCTGTTGGTTTGTATTTTAACTTAATTTTACTCTGCAGTGTTGCTTGAAAATAATGTTCTATCTTGATTTCTGACCTATTTAGAGAGGACACGAGGTCCTGTAACACTACAATTACAGAAATCCTAGACGATATCACACTGTATGAAATATTCTTCTTGAAGAGAAGGCATTTGTCCAAGGACTTTTTTTCTGATCCAATGAACTAGTTAAATTGATGAAGATTTTAACTTTTGTAAATTGCAATAAGGGGAGTATTTATGGAAATCAGTGAAATCATCAAGAACACCTAATCTTAAACACAAATCAACTTTAACTGTCATATGAATGCTGATTAGGAAGTGTAAGAGCCATTTTGCAAGCTGTTCCAGAGACGTCCAGTAATATAAATAATAATACATTTAATTTATAACGCACTTTACATTTGGGTCAAATCTCAAAGTGCTACAAAGTAAAAGCAAATAAAAGCATCAATAAAAAATATAATAATAATTATATAAAAATATGACCAAAAAGCAGCAATGTTAATTAAAACCTATATGTTCTGCTAAAAAGGACAGTTTTAAGTCCTTTTTTAAATGTCTCAGTCATCTGTGGAGCCCTCAGATGGTCAGGGAGGGCATTCCACAGACGAGGGGCAGCAGAACAGAAGGCCCGATCACCCATGGTGCTGAGCTTAGTCCGGGGAAGGAGGAGGCGGTATGAGTGGGTAGAATGGAGGGATCGTGTTGAGGTTAGCGGGGTGAGTAGTTCTTTTAGGTAGGGGGGTGCATTGCCATTGATGAACTGGTGAGTGAGGAGGGAGATCTTATAATCAATCCTGGTGGAGATGGGAAGCCGATGAAGGGAATGAAGAACGGGGGTGATGTGTTTGGATTTTTGCACTCTCATCAGGATCCTTGCAGCATTGTTTTGAACATACTGAAGTCTTTGAAGACTTTTAACAGGGATCCCGATGAGAAGTGCTTTACAGTAATCAAGTCTGGAGGAGACAAAGGCGTGGACCAGCTTTTCAGCATACTAATTATAATATTAATATTAATTAATTAATATTAATTATAATATTAATATTATAATATTATAATAATACTGGCTATGGTGGAATACTGCGTCTTATATGGGGTGCCAATTAAAATTGCTTCGGTTTTGGAGCTGTTCAACTGGAGAAAGTTGTTTAACATCCACACCTTTATCTCCTCCAGACAAGCACGGAGAGTTAAAAGGGGAGATGACGATGAGGATGGAGATGCTGCGGAGGAACATGTGTCAGTTTTTATGTAGATTTGCGTGTCATCAGCGTAGCAATGGAATGAGAGTCCATATCGACTGATGACATGGTGGGAGGGGGAGGGGGAGCATGTACAGTATGAAGAGAATGAGAACAAGAACTGATCCCTGGGGGACCCCAAAAGTGACGGCATTTGTCTGGGACCTTGAACAGTAGATGTAACTGGTCTGTTAGGGTCACAGCAAATGTAGGTAGGAGACGTCCATCAGATGATGTATTTGCCTGCTAACAGTTTTTTGACCTCAGTGACAGTTCGTAAGAGTATGATGAAGTTATTTTTTACATAGAGATGTATCCACGCCAAAGGCATTGTCTATGGTTTCAATTGGAAGCTACTGTTACAAGTACAATTGTGCTGCAACTAGTCAGTCACTCAACCCATATACATTTACCAAATTTGTTGAAGCACAATTAGATTCCCTTTGGGAAAAAATGCATTTGCCTTTTAATCCATCTGGATAATAATAATAATAATACATTTAATTTATAATGATTATTCTCTGTTTGCGAGCTCCTGAAAGCAAGCACTGACACTGGTGTTCGAAGTTCTGTCACCCACTTAAACACTGGGGTTTTCAGTTATAGGGCACTGTAAAAGAGTTCTCATTTACAGTGCCCTGAATTATTGGCAACCTTTAAAAAGTGAATAAAATTAGATGTTTATTGTCAATACCCTTGATTTGTTTTTCAATTCATCCACAAAAATCTAACCTTTAATTAATTAATAAAACTTCACATAATTTAACATAAAATACTTTTTCTTTTTCTCAAAATGTTTTTTTTTACCATAATTATTACCACCTCTGCAAAATCCTGCGATTAAAAGGTAACAGAAGCATATTTCAAGTCCTATTTATATTTTAGGTTCACCTGTTTGACTAGGAACTTCAAAGTGACAAACAATGATTTGCTGTTTTACTGGGGTATAAGTATGATTTGGCAAAGGCCTCTCATTGACATATTTCACGATGGGAAAGACCAGACAACACAGCAATGATGTGCATTGTACAGAAATGTTGAAATGTTGTACAGCTGCACAAATATGGCAATAGATAAAAGAAAATATCTCAACAGTTAAAATTCTAGTTTCACCAATAAGATCAATAACTAAGAAGTTTAAATAAACTGGAGACGTTAAAAATTTGCCTGGAAGAGGACCGGTCTGCAAACTCACCCCATACACCGTGAGGAGGATAATACGGCTGGAGAAAAACTCAAAGGACAACAGTTAGAAAAATATGAGAAGTAAGCTTTATCATGGGAAAGAAAGTCTCCCTAAACACCATGAGACAGCACATGCACCAAGACAAGCGGGAGCGATAGCAAGAACCTTGCTGTTATCCATACACAAAGTAAAACACTTGACCCTGGAACTTTCAATGGAACAAGGTCCCGATGGGTGTGGAGTAGCAAGAAAACAAGCCATATAGAAAAGCCACAGTGGGTACCACTGTGAAGTCTGGTGGAATCTCTCTAATGCTGTGGGGCTGTTTTTCTTCCAAAGGCCCTGGATATCTTGTTAAAATACATGGTACCCTGGACCGCATCCAGCAGATATTAGATGAAAACCTTAATACTCTGCAAGTAAACTTAAAGTGGTCTGTGGTTAGACCCAGTAGGACAATGATCCGAAGAACATGGCAGTATCAACCCAAAAAAGGTTTGGAGATCACAAAATAAAAGTTTTGCCCAAGCCATCCCAGCCAAATGACCAAAACCCAACAGAACATCTGTGAGATGTGCTAAAGAGGGGACTCCCTAAGGGTCAACCTCAGAATCTGAGTTGCAGAATTTCTTTGGGGAGGAATGGTCTCAGCTGAGCCATATGTGTTCTCAAATCTCATCACACATTACAGGAGACTCACGAAAGTTATTGTAGTAAAAGGGGCCTGCAAAAAATAGTAAATGCAGTGTGTGCCAGTTATTCTAGGCCAGGTTCTATTTTTCAAATTTTGTTACTTGAGTTAGGGGTTAGATTTTTGTGAATAATATAACATTTAAGATTGTCATCAATTAATAAAGACATTTTTTGCATCCCATTGTACTTATTTCTTTAAAGGTGCCAATAATTCTAGAGGGCAACGTATAAGTATGGAAATATACCATTTCCAACTGATCATGTCTGACAGAGCATAGAGTGCTTGCAGTTCTTCGATGTCTTACTGATTTCAATTTGGACACAAACTTCATCATCTGTTTTTTGAAAACGGATGCAGCTACTCAACCTGACTGCATTCATGTTCACTACAGTGATGCAAGCATTTCAACACTGGGCTCAATCTCACTGACAGTGTGTGCCATAAAGCTTGTGCAATAGTTGACAATAAAATTTCTTAAATGTTTCTTCTTGTTCCTTGGAGAGAAAGTGAGCCTTTCTTTGTCTCAGAGCCATATATAATCCAGGAAGTTGCACCCATTTGTGGTGAACAAATTAAGGGATTGTTTCACAAGGGTGCAGATTAAGCTTTCCACAAAAAGACAGAATGCCCTTTGTTTCCTGTTCTTTTTCATAACAGACTGCAGTGTGCATCTGGGCATGGACGTACTGGCACATCCATGAACTGACATACTCTGTTACGCATTTCAACCCAGTGGAAAGTGCAGAAGCAGGGTTTTGTCCCTTTCCTCAGTACAAGAAATAATCAGTGTGTCTTAGGAGCACAACCGTGGCAGCTTCTTATTTGCTGGGCAGCCTTCAATTGTGAGAGTTGGACAACTCCATACACCTTTCCTGAGGCCCAGTGAATCCTAAACTGACTTGCAGAGACAATATTGACTGCTGCTAAAGATGAACAAAAGTTAGCACTTACCCCATCTGAGAAAGATGAACATGCTCAAACGTGTTTACATTCTTCATTCAAAAAGATCAATAAGTTCTTGTGATCTGTGGCTTTATCAGGTGTTAAATTGAGCACACCTTTCACGGACAGTGTATAGTGTTTGCTTTTAATTTAGAGACTACAATGAAAGCATGTAATAAAAATGTAAAGTATGTAAAATTACATATTTTCAAATCACTTTGAAGTCTCTGGACTTCTGGTGAAGGTGTACATACTATATTGAGTTACTTAATGTTTGATTTTATTTTTGAGATTATTACTTTAAGGCCCTTTAATATTCAAATTAAATTAAAGAATCATAAAATCACATTAGTTAAGACTATAAGCGCAAAATTATAATTTTGGCTGCTTCCGGAATAAATAAGTAGCTGAACAATTACAATTATGAGATATACATAGTATCAAAGTGAAGAGGAAGAGGCTTGAGAGATAGATCAACTGGAGAAAGGGCAAAATACCAGAGGAGAGCAGCAAAACCACAGAAACCTTACCACATTCTTGTAAATGAAGTAGAGGATCATGTTTGCAATGCGTGAGTAACACCAGTGACCATGGACTAGCAGCAGCCTACTTAGGTGTTTAAACCTAGAGATGGCAAAGTCACTGGACATCACAGCCTGTGGAATGATAAATTATAAAAACATTAGCATTAGCACACAGGGAAATGTTAACTGTAGACTGCTTCACACACAATTACTGCCATTCATTAAAAACCCAGCAGTCTACCTCAGTTTCTACTGTCAGGTAGCGCAAAAGTGGGGCTTTTAAATGCTGAAATACCCAAAGGAAAACCATTGCATACTAATTTATATATAATTTATACATCTTTTTTTTAAGGATGAATTTAATTAATAAATGCATCCTAAAAAGTCAAAAAGAATATGTTTTGAAGAAAAGATGCCACTTTTGGTGATCTGATTTGGTCAAAGGTCGCAGCATAAACTTCTTGAGGAACAAGTAGGCCCAATTCTAGTGGTGCTTTTTGATCTCCTGATGAACGTGTTTCCATAATACTAGCAGTAACTGACAAGGACCAAGACAAGGCAGAGGAGGGAGAAGAGGAAGGCAAACTGCCCAAGGCAACTGCTGAAGATGCGATCATTGCTGTAGATCATGGTCTCTAACGCGTCAATTGTGATCCACTTTGGTGGTCAGAGTTGATCATTGTTTCAAACAACGTAATAATTGGTCTTTTACATATTTCTTTGATCTAGCCACTCTGGAAATGATATGAGGCGAGATTCTCCTGCTCAGTTGTCCGAATGGCTGGGTCATAACACTGGTCACGGTCAGTTGGCTCTCTAGCTCGCAGGTGAGGATGATGGTGGAAAGCGTACTAAAAATGTCAAAAACCCATTATTTTCATTCAGGAATAGAACATGAGGTTTTGTTTCCTTTTGTTAATCACAAGTCAGTCTACCATATTTGTAAGCAAGCAGTTTTCCTCACGAAACTCTAGTGAGGACTTTCCCCTGAAAATCCCAGTGCGCTGGCACTATCAAGAGTTAAAGTCAGCATGAGAGACCAAGCAGCTGATGTTTACCAAGTCTTCTGGTAGAAGAAAGACTGCAACAGAGGCATTTTTGTGTGAAATGTGTCTCCTGGCTACTAACTAACAGCACACAATCATGCAAGGCACAGAGGCTAAACGTGAACAGTTCTGAGCCCATTTGGTTCAAGTGGGTCCTGAATTGTGTCTATTTATTTGTTGTCACAGTGTCTGTGCTGCTCTCCAGGCCAGGTCACTCTTGGAAAGAGATTTTTAATCCCAATGGGGATTTTACCTTTGAAAATGGAGGATATATATATATATATAGTGCTCTCATTAAATTGTTAATACCTGCCTAAAATTTCAATTTACTCTAGTCCTTGACAAATTAAAATTGAGGCAGTTGTTTTTAGCAAACGGACATCTGTAGAGCTTATTTTGCTTTATTTCGGAAGACTAGACGCCTATATTGGCACACGAAAAGTGAGCTTGACTTTGGAAAGGTTGTTGACCACTGCTGTAAATGATTTTACAAACTGATAACCCTGACACATCCCGTCACATCTGTCAGCTGTGAGCAATGTTTTCTTGTCTGTATCATTAGAGAACATCTTGAGGAACAGCATTGGGGATTCTTAGACCAGTAAGTTGGTACTGTTGACTATCAACTCGGAGAGAAGTGGTGTTGTAAACAGTAACAAAAAAGAATGACACAATGGCACTTAACCACAACAAAAGGTGCATTATCAAGTTATGAAGACATAATGATAAGTGTATTACGTTCTATCTGTTCTCAGCCTGCTGCCACCACGACCCGACCAAGGATAAGCGGAAGAAAATGAATGAAACTTGCCTATAATTATTTAATTCCCTCGTGAAAACCTTTTTCCATCTTGCCCTTTTTCCACTCTTCTCCAGCCCCACTCCAACCTACCAGTTGTATGCTTTCTCTAAATCCACAAAGACACAATACAACTCCTTCTGACCATCTCTATACATCTCTGTCAGCAATCTCAATCAGAACATTGCATCTGTAGTGCTCTTTTGGGAGGAAACCATATAGCTGTTCACAAATTGTCATCTTTTTTTTTAACCTGCTTCCCCCAGTCCTTCCCAGATCTTTATTGTGTGGCTCTTTAGGTTTATACCTTGGAAGCTGCTACAGCTCTACACATCACCCTTATTCTTGAAGATAGGCACCAGTACACATTTCCTCCATTTCTCGGTCATCCTCTTACTCTCCAAGATAGTGTTGAACAGTCTAGTTAAATACTACACTGCCTTCTCTCCTGAACACATCCATATCTCCACCTGTATGTCATCAGGACCAACCGCCTTTCCATTCTTCATTCTTTTCAAAGCAGCTCTCACTTTAACCTTACTGATCCTTGGAACTTCTTGATATACAATTCTCCCACCTTCCACCTCTCATTTTTTTCATTCATCGGTTCTCAAAAGTACTCTATCTTGCCTTCACACTTTCTTCACTTTTACGTACATTTCCGTCCCTATCCTTAATCACCCTGAAGCTGTATATCCTTCCCATCTAGATCTCTCTGCTTCGCCAATCGGTACAAATACTTTACTCCTTCGTTACTGTCCAATCTCTCATAAAACTCATCATAGTTTACAATTACATTGCATCTCTTTGTAGTCCTGCCTAGCTTCTGCATCTGTCTTGCTATCCAACTTCTTATTCACTAAACTATTCCTGCTAATACTCTCCTGAACCCGCTCATTCCAATACCAAGTCTCCTTATTTTCCTTCCTCTGTCCAGATGACACACCTAACACTCCCTACATGTCTCCCTTATCGCATTTGTTGTAGTTGCCCAGTCATCCAATAATTACACATTTTTTTATTACATGTAATTATTTTAACTATATAACTATGGGTTATCATGTTAGAGCAGCTTTAACTCAGTGGGGAGAGGTGACATCCCTCAAACAGGAGATCAGTGTCCAAACCCAATGTTTGATGCGACATGCCATGGGTCTTAGAGCAAAACTCTGAACCCCAGTTCCCCAGGTGCCTTACAGAAGCTGCCAACTGCTCCTCAAGGATTGGTAAAAGCAGAGAATAAATTGTTGATAACAATGTTGACTTATATGTATGTACTGTATAACATCTTGATTGATAAGGTAAGAATTATTTTAAATGGATTTTGTGTTTGAAGAACAACATGATAATGGGTATATAACTTCCATTCATAAAACATCAGGTCAATGTTGCAAATATTCTGTCAGTCACCTGCATGCCCTCCTGACCAGATATCCCGATGCCCACGTCAGCCGCCTGGATCATGCTGACATCATTTGCTCCATCACCTTAATGAACAAAAACGACTTTCATTGTTTATAAGTAAAAAATATCAAAAATATTTACCATTTTCTATCATGAAAATATTACCCATGCTGAGCTAATAATAATAATAATAATAATAATAATAATAATTTTATTTGTATAACAAACTTCATACACAGAATGCAGGTCAGAGTGCTTTACATTGAATAGTTAAAAATCAAGAGCAAATACCATCAATTAAAACACAAATAGGATAATTACATAATTTAGATTAATACATAAATACAACTATTTGGAGGAGGTGAAAAAAGATTAAAAAAAAGGTTAGATGAATGCCTTCTGATCTCATTGATTGAGGACCTGGGTTTTGACTATAGATTTAATCTGGTGTGCAAGGCTTCCTTCCTGTAATGTATGTTTTGAATCATGTAAGAACATTAGTAGGGACACCAAACAACTGAAGAGGATGAATCAAAATGTTGTGTTTATGATGTCAGATGCTGCACTCAGATCAAGGAAATGATGAAGACCACTTGGTTTAACTAAACTGAACAGTAATTCAAAGCTCATTGACGTTTTTTTTACTTTCATCTTTACAGTGGGTCCATCTTCCCACCAACTCTCTTCATATTTGCTTGGCATGTGCTATAAGATTCTTAAAACAAAGCAGTGATTCAGAATTAATCTAAAAGATAGAGGGAATTAATTCACTGACAGATACCCCAAAAGGCCCAAATCACACAATAGACAAACACAGTTTAACATGGCATCATCAACCACAGCAGGGTCAATCCCACCATTTCTCTTAGCGTCTCCCTATTCCTAAATGAAAGTTACTCCAAACCTCTTTACAACTTGGAGGTAGTGGAGATAAGAGCTGCATAAATGTTCTTGCTAAAGTCAGACTGTCGCTGTTGGTCTACTCCTGCATAGCACCCATGTTTACCAACAAAAACCTTCTTTAAAGTCATTGGTGTAGTGTTCTTTCTGCTGTCTAAATGTCCAATCAGCTGTTTGTAGAAAGGCTGGTCCAAAAAGCCTTTATTGTATCTTGTGATGCCTCAGAATTTATCAGAAAGATGACTGCTTCACTTCCATGACATTCTGCAAACCTGGACTGTGTGTGACTTTTTTGAATGGGTACACAGAACGTGGTTTAAGGTTACATTCTCATTGTGTGTCATATGAGTAAATGACATGGACACACTGTTGAACCTAATAGACAAGACGTTTATATATCTTTGACAACTTTATTTGGTTCACCTCCGAAAACATTCTCTGTTCCCCATCTTATTACATCAATCTCCAAACACCAACTGTGCATGCGCCACCCCCCGACACAACGGGAAACTCTTCTACCGGAAATACATGTTACAACTCTTTCATCTCTCATAGGGGGAATAAATGTTAACACACACCAAAATTCTTCTCCCCCTCCTCAGTTAAATATGAGAGCATTTGCTCACATTCTTCAGATGGGAGGATTGCGAGACTGTGTCAGCAGAGGGTACACTGGCAAAGAACCACATACATTTTCCTCAGTGAAGACAAGTGCTGCTCTTTAAATATTTATGAGCTAGTTACAAGTGCACCTTGATATTTCATGTAATGGGGGACTGATTCACATCACACTAGCAAAAGGGAGTTTGACATGTCATAAATGAAATTATGTCATAGTCTTACCCACAGCCAGCGTCATAACCCCCAGCTGGTCCCGGATCAGTCGGACCACCTGACTCTTCTGAAGCGGAGTGGACCGACAGCAAATGACTGCCTTGCATTTAGAGCTCAGCTCCACGAAGTTGCTCTCAAGGTCCTTTTGCAGTGCCCAGTCAAGCGTGGAACCATCTATAACTAATATGAATCCTGAAAAGGATTCCCCATTATTCCCTGCAACAGATTCTTCGGCCACTTTTAGTTTGAGCTCCTTGAGTAAAGCTGCACACGTCTCCTGGCGGAAAAAACAAATCATAAGAAATTTACTTAACAGCAAAAAAAAGTTGCAATGATCCCATTATTTATCACTCGTATGATATTTTTTTTTACATTTGTGTTGCAACGTGGCTTTTTTACATCCTCATAAGCTTTCCCATTTTTACTTTAACTGACTCTTCCGATTTCTTCACCTACCTCACTCTCTCCATCCTGTTCACCTTGTTCTCACCCTTCTCATCTTCCTTTAAATTCCTTTTTTTTCAAATTAGACTAGGTCCCTGAGCCCCAATATGCTCCCTGGGCACCACAGAAGGCCACCCACTACTACACCACTGACTTTAAAGGTATTTTTTAAAACTTTCTAATAAGGGTTGCAATTGCTTTGCTTTCCTGGGAAAGAGATGGCACCCGGATTAACTATGGGAAGGCAAGCTTCACGGGAGGCAGTATGATGCTTTAGGCAATGTTCTGCCTGGAAGCCTTGTGTCTTGCCCTTCATGTGATTGTTACTTTGACATTTATCGCCAACATAAACATTGCTGCAAAGTACCTCCCTTTGTTAATGGACTGTACTTATATAGCGCTTCTCTAGTCTGCTTGACCACTCTAAGTGCTTTTTACAACACAAGTCAGCATTCACCAATTCGTACTTTCACATTCACTAAGTGATGATAGGGGCTGCCAAGCAAGGCGCCACATGCTCATCAGGAGCAGTTACCATTCATGCCACCATTCACACACAATTCACAAACCATTCACACACCAATGGAACAGCGTTTGGGTGCAACTTGGGGTTCAGTATGTCCCCCCAAGTGGCCCCTTGAATGGCAGGGACAGTAAGTCTGTCCAAAATGTTTCTAGAGTGGTCTAAGGAACACAACAAGTTCAAGGTGCTAACTTGGCCTCCAATTTCCTCAAAACTCAATCCAATTAGGCATATGTGGTATCTACGTTGAACAAACTAATTTGATCCATGGAGGCACATACCCACAACTTAAAAGATTTTGCTGCTAACATCTTGATGTCAGATATCATAACACACCTTCAAAGGTCTTGCCTCAACAGGTTAGAGGTGTTTTTGTGACAAAAGGGGGCTTGACACAATATTTACCAGGGTTGTTTGTTTATAGGCTATTTGGTGTACATGGTGAAAATATAGTTTGTACATGTTGTAAAGCTACTTTAGCGGTAATGCAAATACAACAACTACTTACAAGTTACAAGTTAGTTTTGAACAGTTTTTTTGAGTGCTACTGTATGAATCAAACAACCACATGTAGTTGACCTATATTTGCTAGAAGCCAGCTCTGTTTTTGATTTAAAATTCAACATCTGCAGAATAAGTACACTTTTGGACAACCAAACAAAAATCAACATTAACCAGGGACAAGGATTAACAAGCTAATGAGGATGAAAGGTAATGTGAGGCCAAATAGCAAATTTAAAACTTTTAACCTATACAAGCCCAGCATCATTGCACTATGCATCAGCCACTGACCTTGCTTCCACAGCTGGCTGTCAGGAGTTCGTCGTTGGGATGTAGGAGCTTGCAGGCATAGGCAATGTTGATGGCTGTCTCCTTTTTGTCTCCAGTGAGGACCCAGACCTTGATCCCAGCCCTCTGAAGAACTTCAATGGTCTCTGGGACCTCCTCCTGCAGTCTATCTAAGATCCCTGTGGCACCTAAACACACAAAGACAAAGCATCTTTAAGTGCTACTGCTCCCACCTCTGATATATGAGCGGTCCATGTGCTGCTCTCCATCTACCCAGCAAAGTGAGGTTGGTCTCCAGTCTCAGAACAGAGTCTAGCAGCAGCTCCTCTCGGTTCTCTATGCTGTTCTCTGCCAACAATTGTCTCTTGAGCCACATCTCATACTCCTCCTCTTCCAGAACCTGCTCCAAACACATAACACACGGTTTGTTTGTGACACAAATACACATGGGTGGACTCATTCTTTAAGTAGTTAATGATAGAGTATGTATAAGCACTGCTCACATAGCTGTATAGCTCCATTAACGACTGTATGTAGTAGCAGAAACACTGTATATACATCATTAAAACTAGAACAATAAAAAATACTCACTGAACAAGTTACAATAAATGTCAAAATGAGCTATTGAAAGTATCTTTAAATATTCAGAAATACTTTGCATTACGTTTGAAAATAACCATTAAGAGCATTCCATGACAAGAAGTAGGTTTCCGAATGGAGAGCAATTGAAACCTCTTCATTAGGAAAAATCTGTTGTGATTGTAATATAGTACAAATTAAAGTGATTAGCTGCAAACTGGATTCTTTACAATAGCCAATAAACATATTTCAAAAACTTTCAAAAGACCTCCCACAGCTTATCTGACTTTGATGTTCTGGTATAAACATTTAATAAAATAAGATAAAGGAAAATAAGAAACAATTAATAATAATTACGATATATAAAAAGTGCTATGAATAAGTATTTGATCTTCTTCTGGCTTATTTTATTTTTTGTCTATACACACAAATATGACTAATCTACATAATGGAAGATAACCAAGGTTGAAAATGAACAGATTTTCTTGTGTACAGTCAGTTGGAGAATGAGATCCATAACAAATTCCAGTCTGTATCAGGCAGCCTAATTAGTAACTTGCTATGTTTGAGTTAACTGGACTGACCTGAAAGGATACTACACATGAACACTTTGCAACGTTGATGCGAATACAATATATTGTGCAGCCCAATCCTTACATCATTCAATATGCTGGGGGATAAGTAGGATTTAATGAAGGATAACTCGAAAATGTTTGGGGTGTGCAGTTCTTATTTGAACTAATCCTTTCAGTGCATCTTTGAACTGAATCCTTGGCAAGTGTTTTAAACTCAATATATCGAAAGGTTGGGAGAACTGCATGGATTGTTTTTAAAAAATAAATTAATTTTGCTTGTAACCACATACCTTCATGATATGATTATATCATGATTTGATGAAAATGTGGATAAAAGGGCTATTTTAGATAGTAATGTATGAAACCATTTTGTTTCACCTTCCTCAAGTTTTACCTTCTTCGCGATGCAGAGTGTACGGAGTCCATTTCTGGCATAGTTGTCTAAATGTACTTGTGTTTGTTCTCTGATGTGACTACAGATCCCCTGAGCCTGCTCTGCATCTGAGCAGAAAGAGAGAAATACAGACAAAAATGCCATTAATATATTTTTTCCCATGCAGTAGACAAAATTCAGCTGTCAGGGTGTGAGTAAGTATAAGTCTAAACTTTTACTTCTGCCCATTACCTTTGGGTGTTTCACTCAGGTCCATGATCACAGAGTCTGCTCCTTTTGTGTAAACAACTATCTGCCCCGTGAGTGGGTGGCGTACCACCACTGACATTCTCTTCCTGTTGGAGTCAAAGGGTAAGATGTGGAGCAGCTGTACAGCCAGACAGCCGATTCCAGGAAGATCCACCAACATCCTCTCTGCAGAACGTCCCCTCAGGGTGCAGCAATAAGCCTGGGCTGCATGAACCAGAGCAGCCTCGTCTGGACTCTCCGCCTCATACAGCAGCTCATCACAAGCATAATTCTCACATTCTGTTTTCTTAAGATCTTCCATATCCTGCATCACCCCATCAGGGTTCATCTTTGAATCATTCAAATCATCCACCATATCCTTGACCTCTATCTGTCCAGCACCTCCTTCCTCTTTGGAAGATAAGTCCAGTTTATGTCTAAGGGCGGAGGTCTCCAGATTGCTGTCTTGGCAGGGTTCTGACCCGTCTGTGAGAATGTTGGATGGTGTAAAGGGGCCAGTTTTCCCCCTTGAAAACAGCCTGATGGCTAAACTGCAAGGACTGCCTTTAATTTGAGGAGTGGAGATGGCTGAGAATGGAGAGAAGCTCAAGCGCTGAAGCATTAGCTTTAGAGGTGTTCTTGTTTCAGGCACCTACAAACAAGGAAAGAAATAAAAACAGATAAAATAGATTCAGTTTTGTAAGGGAATTCCTGAGCGGAGAGAAACATTCAAAGATCTAGTCTGTAGGGTAAGCAAAAATGAGGCCTATTTTACATATTTTGACAGTAGAGATGAAACGTCTTTAAATCAATAAAACAGAAGAAATGTAAATAGATAAAATTAATTTCTAGGAAGAATTTCAAAAAAGGACTGGATATACTCTGGATCTTAGAATTTACCTAAAAACACTAAGGAAACCAAACTGCATTCAGTTCATAAGGTATTAATACAACCTGCTAAAAAGTAATGGCTAAAACTTTTATATACATTCTAAAACATATCTGTGACACATCTAAAAAGGTCAATGTCTTTGAGCCTTCTTAACTTGTCAGCTGCCCTCTACTCACCACATGTTGAGACTGACTGGGTGAAGAGACCACCACGCTGTTACAGATGGCCAGAGCCAAGAAGAAGTCTGTGATGTAGGTGAGCTCTAAGTTGGATGGAGACTCTAAGGACCTGTCACTCTGAGGCAGCAACGGAGAGCAGAGCAAACTCAACCTCCTCATCAGCTCAGGATCAGGTACCACCTCCTTCGCCTGATCACACACAGGATCAGCGGGAACTTATTATCATACTATTCATTAGTATGAGTCAAGCTCACAAAAAATGCATCTTTTTGTTTGAACCCCACTGTTTCATAAACAATCAATCAATCTTTATCCATATAGTGCCCATTCACAACAACAGTTGCCTCAAGGTGCTTTCCAGAAAGAGCAGGTCTAGACCAAACTCTTTATATAATTATCTACAGAGACCCAACAAATTCCCCCGTGAGCAAGCACTTGGCGACAGTGGCGAGAAAAAACTGCCTTGTAACAGGCAGAAACCTCGAGCAGATCCAAGACTCAGGGTGGACGGCCTACTGCCATGACCAGTTGGGTTTGAAAAGAGAGAGAGAGAGAGAAGTAACGATATCAGCTATGCTATTCCACTTTTCCTCCGCAAGTAAACAGTCACTTCTTTCCAACCCACACCTATATAACATATGCTAAGATAAACCTGGTGATATTATCAACAATCATTACCCCTTTAACTTTACATATAACAAAAATACTGTTGAAACAGCATCTGTAGGTTAAAATTTATGTGAACAGATTTACAAATCAATTTTATATCTAACTGACTTTTTCTTCTGCCTTTTTGAAGGTACGTTTGTATACACCGCTGATGGTGTTTCACTCGTTCATCTTGTATGAAATTATTATCTGAAAATTTAATACTCAGAAATATGTTTCATTAAATTAAATAGAAGGAAAGAATATGGAGAAAATGAAACGGCTAGGATAAGTAGATGCTCAGACTACAGAAAGTTCGTGCTAAATACATCTGTCTTATTTCTTTTTATAGTAACTTAAACAATTTTCAATGTCCACAATCTATGTTAAGAAAAATAATGCAGAAGTATTTATTTGAAACAAAAAATACATTCTTTATATTCAATCTTTATTAGTTTGGATAACAAATTCAATTGTTTTATCAAATACTCTATTGTGGCACACTATGTACATGGTGTGTGTGTGTGTGTTTGAATCTCACCACTCGGCTGCTGAAAGGACTGGTTTTAGCCTGGATGGGATTGGAAAGCTGGTCCTCTTCTTTTGACTCAGAAGTTAGAGTATTAAGAGACACAGAGCTACGATTGCAGCTGAGGGAGCGACAGCTCAGAGATTTACGGCTGGTGCCCGGCCTCAGAGTCACAGTGTGACCAGCTGCCTCGTCCTTCTCCGCCTCATACACCTCCAGTCTGCGAGCTGATAAACATAACGCATTTACATCACTGCCGAGTTCATCACTGAGGATGAATATAAAAAGTGCCTAATTTAGTAGAAAATTACCCTGGGATATTTAACCAAAGTTTAGAATTGATGAATGTATTTGTGACCCAGCAGATTTGGTCATGTTCTAAGAAGAGCCATGATAAATATATAGATATTATTTATGACTAAGTCATGTTTCTGTGTGCTCCACTCCACTCCATCAAGAAAAGCTATAGAAATCAGACGGCTATCATATACAGTATGTGTCCTCTCCAAGCTTATGTATGCGCAAGTTTTATGAATACAACAGAACGCACATCTGTTAACATTAAAGGATCAATTGCATTGGTATAGTTTGCGATAAATTAACATCTCATTCAACAAGAAAATGTGCATAAATATACAAGGAAAGGACAATAAAGGATAGTTGACTTGATATTCGCCCCATAAATGTTTGTATGAAATCGCTCTCTTTGGTGACCCGTCCATCACCTGAAGGCTTCACCGGGGCTACCTTTCCAGGATGATGGACTGAAATTAAACAACCGTTCTTAAGAAAAACATTTCTTCTTAAACCACACTTGCAATTTCGCTTTATACAGGATTCTAGCACTCATTTAGGATTTTCTCTTAGGTAAAAACAGAATCTATGAACATTCAAGAAAACTCTTACGAATATTTGAGTGGTGGTATATTTGTGAAAAATAATTGGTTATTTGGTTTTTTTCAATTAGATTGTTGTATAATACAGGATTGAAATTACAATAATATTTTTCTCCATTTAAATTATTTATAATAATAATAATTTTCATTATTTCGCCAAGCATTATGGTATTTTAAAATAAATTAACTCTATACAACAGACTTGTTGTTCATGTTTGACAAGACCATAATTGATCGGTTATAAATAAAAGAAAAACAGACATTAACAGCTTACATTAATCAAAAACACATGACTTCAAAAACAAAAGGTTTCAGTGTGTGCATGATTTTTTTTCTTCAAATGTTCATTTGTTTCTTTAAGTGTGCCAGAGATTTTGACCAGTGTTACTGGTCAAAATCTCTGTGACTCTTTGAGTCTGGGATCTGACTTGCATTGGCACTTGAACAGGACCTGGTTGTAGGCAAGACTTTAACCACTGTTATGGGGAACACAGGCACCCAGGTGCTTAGCAGCAGTACGGCGCTGGCTGCAAAGTACTTGGTTGTGCCTCAGAGGGTGGTTGTTTATGCAATTTATGGGATTTGAAGGAGCGTTCAACTATGCTAATTGGAGCCACAAACAGGTTCTGTGTTCAAAAAAAGTTGATCAGATCATAATATCCACAAAAGAACACCCAGATTTTAATGAATCAGAGTTATCTGTGAATTTTTCAGAGGTACTAGTATAGTAGGAAGGAAGTTTGTATAAAAGGTTCTGTCCGAAGGCCTGCACTAGGAATTTCCAAACAAATATAGAGCTTGATTTCCATGATTGATTTTGGATGTCTGCAATTATATTCACTTCTACCACCTCACCTGTCTGTATGAGTAATTATTGCTAGTCATGCCTTGAACTGTAGTCTCTGCTACCCTTTGTGAATGTGGATGAGTGAATCCTGGCATGAATTTTAAAGAGCTCTGCAAGTTCTGCTGGACTAGGCTACACTAGGAGCAACATGAGTACAGTCCACTTACCAAATTCTATAGATTGTATTTATCTACCACTCGCCGTTCCTACCCGATCTTTGTTATACAGTATAATACTAGTATAGTACTGTAGCAGTCGGTTTTAGAAGTGCTTACCGTTTTCCTCATGAGGATATTCCACCCCAAAGATACTGCAGCGGCAGAACACCATCTTGTTCTCTGTCAGAGTCCCTGTCTTATCAGAGAAAAGGTACTGGATCTGACCCAGATCCTCAGTGATATTCAGGGCCCGGCACTGGATCATGGAGTCCAGCTGCTCATTGTAAAGTGCCAAGTCATTGTGGATGAAATAAATCTGGCCTAGTTTTACAATCTCAATGGACACATACAGAGATATAGGGATCAGCACCTGTAGTAAAGATATAAGGACACCTTATGCATTGACTAACATGACAAGCACTTCACAATGATACATTTTCAGTACCCCCTTCTCCTGCTATGTGGTGATCCAAGCAATGTGCGCACATCATGTTTTGTTCGCTTCCGTATTTCCTGATGTATCAATACCAGCACAAAGAAAATTAAAGTTTATGAGCATTAAGGGATATATCAATGAAAATTTATTTCCTGGAGTATGAAGGAGAATGAATGAGCTTTAATTGTCCTATTAACAATTACTGAAATGCAAGCCTTTTCTCATAAGTGAAAATATTAGCATTCTCTAATCTGCTGATACTCTTGCCAAAAGCATACAATCCATAGTGATACCTTTCATTTCACCCAAGGACTCAGTTCAATCTATGACTCTACCTGCAACACAATGATCATCGTCCAGAAGACATAGAAACCAATAAGGGCAGGAGACGTTACCCTATCAATTTCAAAGAGAGGGTTTTTGTGGTTCATGAACCAGAGGCCGTGACCTGAAATAAACCAAGACACCAAAGTAGCTCATCAAACAAAAATGAGGATTGTTGAATCATATATTTCTTCCTTTCGTTGACTCAATATGCTGGATTTAATGAAAATACTAATCTGAACTTAATTTTTAATAAACTACTGTTTGTCATGCTATCATGGTTATGGATGTGTTGTGACAATCACCTATAGAAGCAGTCAGGCACATGATGATGAGCAGGAGCACACACCACAGGATGTCCGTGTTCAAATGCTTCTCCAGCTGGCTTCGCTTATACCTTGGCCCAGTGTTGTTCATCATGGCTTTAGTCTCATGACCTGAGTCACATAAAAAGAGAACAAACGAAAATACCAGGCTCAGTTATATAAATAATTGCATTGTTGAACAGTCAAAAGATAAAATTCTTATTTTAAGTGGTTTAAATAATGAAGATATCAAAATGTTTTATTCATTGGGGCTTCGTTAGATTCTAAAATAGTAAAGGATACATGGAAAGTTATTGACATGGCGTTTTATCCTTAAATATGGTTGACGGTTGTTCAGATGGTAGAGCAGGTGCAACTTATCTGAAGGTCGTTGGTTTGATCTCTGGCCACCGCGGTCTGATGAGCATTTGGCGCCTTGCATGTCAGCCTCTATCATCATCCCTATACCCCTTGGACAAGGGGTGTAGGGATGATGATTAGAAGTTTAGACTATATCAAGAACAATATATAATAATTAGGTGGATCAGTAAAGGCAACGATTAAATGATGATCATGAAAATTATGATTCTATTGTATTTCCACTAATGGCAAAGGAGGGAACAGGAAGCAAATAAGTACGATACAATTTACTGGACTCTGTTGTTTTGATGTGCAGATTGGCTCAGATGTCATCAGATGATATGCATGCAGGCCTAATGATAAATCATCAACTTCCCATGTTAACATTTTCTCTGAAAGAGACCCATCCCACCATAGACATTTCTCTCCAAACCAACCGGTCCCTGGAGAAGATAGGCTTTCCATGTGATGTCTTTATTGTGTGTTGTTTGGTGTGAGAACATTTTCTCAAACAAATTACAATCATGAATAAATAAAATGGATTAAGGTAAATAGCCATTCAGAAGTCTAACACTTCACAAAATTCTAAAAGTTTGTCAAAATTTAATTTGTCTTTGAACTGGTACTTTCTTATTATCTCTATTATTATTGACAATAATGAGAATACCTTATGAGAATATCTCGCTCTATGTCTGCACAATGACTTTTCTAGTCTGCTCGAACACTCAACGCATTTTACAACTCAAGTCAGCACTTGAGCTCTGTGTTCACAAATGATTAAAAATGCACCGTAAGGCTAGCAAGGGGAAACAAATCTGTTTTCAATGTCTGATCAAGGAGTTTTAAGATATGTATCATCTTGATACATATTGTAAAACTCCTTTATTAATTATATATTAATGGTTGTTTAAATTATGTCTGAGCAGACATAATTTCACTCATGTCCGCGTTGCAAAAAACAATTAAAGCACTGATGTGACGCCATGTATTGAGAGTACATGCAATGTGTCCTGGTGATGCGTTCAAGTTGACAGTCAACTCTTCAACATTACGACCTCTTTAAAACAAGAATTCCCATGAATGGCTCCAAAAACACTGTGGGTGGCTTGATGATTGGCAATGACTGGTTAGATCAATATACACTCATGTTCATGTTTACAAAGCTCAAACAGACAATTGGGTGAATATAAATTATTATTGAAAGATTTGCATAACATGCAAAGCCTGCAGAAACAGGACTATACAATAAATGCAAACATATTGCATTCAATAGTAAATAACTCCATGAAATCAATCAAATAGCATTTGTAATATTACACTCATCATTAACAGAGGAGAACATCTTGATTTCCACTAAGCTCAAATATGATGACACTGAATTTAATTGAGTTTCAAGAAAGAAAAATCTGGTAACATCCCTCAAATCTTTTTTTTGAAGGCAGAATAGGTATGGTGACATCACCACAAAGTTCAGTTAGTAGGATTGAAAAAGTGTGACAGAACAGCCTCAGGAACATTACTATCATGTTTTTAGATTCAGCTGCAAGATATGGATCATCCTTGCCTGTATGGGTGTGGTTTGGGTTCAAAAAGGTTAAAGACAGCTCCATGGTCGGCCGCGGCCCGACATTAATATTAATGTAACATTTAGCGATAGCTTATGGGGAAATACTATAAAATAATAATAATAATAATAATAATAGTAATCATCATCATGAGCATCTGGTGATCAGTGGACATCGAGCAGGTCCACAGCAGCAGATGCAATCACCAACCATGTGACTTTACAGAGCGAGAAAGCACAAATGCTCCAGGGAAGAAGTCAAGTTAGTAACATGCATTAATCCATTAACATGCATTTATCCATAAACATGCATTTATCCATAAACATGTATTAATCAAGTAACATGTATTAATCAAGTAACATGCATTAATCCAGTAACATTCATTAATCCATTAACATGCATTAATCCATAAACATGTATTAATCAAATAACATGCATTGATCCAGTAACATTCATTAATCCATTAACATGCATTAATCCAGTAACATGCATTAAAATGAAAATGATGTATAAAGAGGGACAGTGACAGAGGAAGAGAGAAAAGCTCAGTGCATTATGGGAGATGCCCCAGCAGTCTAAACCTATAGCAGCATAGCTAAGAGCTAGTTTATGCCAGCCTTAATTATAAGCTTTATCATAAAGGAAAGTTTTAAGCCTACTTTTAAATGTAGAGAGGGTTTCTGCCCCCGAACCGAGATTGGGAGATGGTTCCACAGGAGAGGAACCTGATAGCTGAAAGCTCTGGCTCCCATTCTACTTCTGGAGACACTAGGGACTACAATTAACACTGTATGCTGGGAGTGCAGAGTTTTGGTTGGATAATATGGAACTATGAGCTCCTTCAGATACGTTGGTGCCTGACAGTTAAGGGCTTTGTAAGTCAGCAGAAGGATTTTGAATTCGATTCTACATTTTAGCGGGAGCCAATGAAGGGAAGCTAATATAAGAGAGATATGTTCTCTTAACCTTGTTCTGGTCAGCACACATGCAGCAGCATTCTGCATCAGCTGGAGGGGTTTCAGAGACTTATTTGGACTACCTGCTACTAGGGCATTATAGTATTCCAGCCTGTAAGTAACAAATACATGAACTAACTTTTCTGCATCTTTTTGCGACAGAATGTGCCGTATTTTAGAAATATTACGTAATATTACATATTACATGTTTTATGTGGGAGTCAAAGGACATATCCTGATCAAAGATAACCCTGTAGTGTTATGGTTTCTGTTTTCTTCAAATTTTTTAAATTATTTTAATTGTTAAGATTGTGACCACGAAGTGATGTGAATGATGTAGGTGGCCACTGTTATGACTTTAATCGGTATTTTTTTCAGTTATGTATTTAACTACTAATTTGACTATGATGTTACATCAATAATAACAATAATAAAGAGTAAAAATTATTACTATTACTTTGTTATACACAGTGCATTCCGACAGGACAACACAGTGAGATTAGCTCACCGCATTTGACCAATCCCTGTGGAGCACTAGGCAGCCTCTATGAGTCCAGGAAGAAGATTAGGGTTCAGGGTCTCCTAAGAAGTGGAATTGCTCATATGCTTGCAATCATTGTCTTGCTAAGGCCTTTGATGTGATCAATTTCAAATCACAAATCGATACCCCGTACAAAGTAGTTAATGTTTCCCTCAATTGTGGCAAGTCATCCTGGTCCTGAAGCAGCATAGCTTTCCCACAACATTCCACTGTCACCTCCATGTTTCACAATAGGTCTAATGTTCTTTTAATAGAATACTGCTACAGATGTAACAGGACCCTGTGTTCAAACAGTTCACCTTTTAATGCATTAGTTTATAGAAAATTCTGTCAAAAGTTCTAAGACATAAAGGTGTACTGCGTCAAAACTCAGATAATGACTTCACCACTCTTAAATGTTTGCTTTTTTTGCCCATTGTCTCTTGAATTGCATAGCCATAAACACTGACTTCTAATAATGTGAAAGGCCTCAGTTGAAGTGGAAGTTTTCCAAAATCCGTAAGACAAATAAACATACTGAAAAGTTTGAATTAAAAGCTAAATGTATAAAGATTTCACTAAATTGGAAAAAGCTCACATGTGGCTCACAATTATTGAAGTCAATTATCATCTCCATTAAGTTACCTTACAGTACACAAACAAAGCAATGAAATAAGTCATTGTATTTCCTTATATATGGAGGATGGCCCCTGTCTATAAATCAAAGAAATTCATTGAGTTCAGGCAGGGACTCAAAAATACTTACGGAGTTCTGTAAGATATCAGTTATGTCTTTGCCACCTGTGTAATTAAATTTTTCAACAGCATGCAAAAATTAAATTACATGAACTAATGTTCTGTGTTCTTCTGAACATCCATAATGCCCCACACAAAAAAATCATACAAGACATTTTTTAAAGTAAAGTAACCATCTATGGGGTACCTGTAGAGGTGCAGTAAATTATCTGTATGTGTGAGTCTCTAAATTGAAGAAATTAATTGGTTGAGGTGAGTAGTGTCTGGACAAAAAATTTATACAAAGAATCAAATGATATCAGAGCCAATTAATGAACCTCTTATGAACAGGCCTATATAGGTAAGGCTGATTTGCTCATTAAATGTGCCACTGACTTCAAACAGTGTTTTTGTTAATTGATGCTTCAAGTTTTACAGCAATGAGTCAAAAAGTATCCTGACAACACCTCATTTTAAGGTCAACACTCTCAATGATGTCTGGCAAAGGAAAGAGCCTTTGGTTTGTCTTCAACATTAAAAAGAGGTGAGTGGAATCCTGTAGGATTTCTGATACAAAATTCGTTCATGTGTGTCATAATATAATTCAAACTGAAAAATCAGGCAGCAGCAAGAAAGAATGTGATTGCTTTAAGTAAAATCATTGTAAATGATGTGGTTATCTTACCCGCATAAACTACAATGCCCACCACAGTCTCAGTGTTTCGGATAGTGCAGCTTCTCAGAAGGAGGTTGCTATTATGGAGGCCAACACGAACATCGTTGGGATGCTCCCTGTAGAACAACATCAACACACACAAAATATGGTTTTGTTTTCATTCCAGGAAGGTCTGTTCAGAAGACAAATAAAAGTGCCTCGGAAGTAGCAATAAAGTTGAAGGCAAGCTTTACTGTACAATTTTTGGAAACCATGAATAATCCTGCATACTTTGAGTTCTGTAAAAGTAGATAAAAGATTTATTAAAAATAATTATTGTATGCATTACTGTCACCCTTCAACCAAGTTATGAAGACAGCTATTTCATCCATACATTTTGCTCAATTAAGTCAATAATTAAGATACAGTGAGGCAGTATCCATAAACAATTACTTTGTCATATTTTTTTTATTTTCTCTAAAAATATACTTGGATATAAATAAATAAAGGAATATTCAGGAGATGACTTCAGAATTGAAGAATATATGACAAATGAAGCATCAAACTTAACAAAACAATCAAGCAAATATTAAGTATCAATAAAATAATATGAATCACCAAATATCAGTGCTACAATAGGAAACAAACCACAACTCAACTGAGGACTAGATTGATCAGCCATAACATCACAACCTACCACCTAATATTCTGTAGGTACCCGTTTTGGCCCCAAAATAGCTCTGACTCGTCAAGACATTGACCCAACAAGACCCCCGATGGAGTACTGTTGTATCCGACACCAAGAAATGGCAGCCGATCCTTTAAGACCTGGAAGGTCTAAGGTAGATCCAACATGGTTCAGACTTGTTTGTCCAGCACATCTTGGGGATGATCAATTGGATTAAGATGGAAGGACCAAGCCAGCACCTTTAACTTGTGGTCTTCTTTAAAACATTTCTGAAACATTTTTTGCAGTGTTTCAGGGCACATTATTCGGCTAAAAGATGCCATTGAAATACTGAATGAAGGGGAATACTTATCTTTAGGTGGTTCTTGACAAAGTTACATCTACATGAATGGCAGGACCCAACGCATCACACTGCCACTCCTAGCCTGATTTCTTCCTATAGTGCAGCCTGGCCCCATATTTTACCCATAAAATGATGCATACCCGACTGGTTGTCAACATGCCATAAGAGAAAATGTTATTCTTCCAATCAGCTTCTTCCACTACTCCATAGTCCAGATCTGACTAGTGACCCCTGGTGACCCCTTGCCACTGCATTTTTAGCAGTGGCCAGGTCATCATAGTCATCATGGTCAGCATAGTCATTCAGACCATTCCGCAGCTACGAAGCCTCATAACCTTAGATTAGACTTCACTCCCAATGTGTTTCAATGAGCCCGGGATGCCCAAGACCCTGTCACTGGTTCACTGTTTCTCGTTCCTTAGGCAACTTTAGTAGGTAGTTACCACTGCAGCCTGGACTGCAAATTTTGTGATTTTCTTACCAATCGATTTAGCCTATGGCAAAGTTGTATTGATCCACTTGTGAAGGGTAACGAAGTACATTACTCAAGTACTGTACTTGGGTACAAATTTGAGGTACTTAAACTGTATATTACTAAATTATTTATATTGTATGCTACCTTATGCGTCTACTCCACAATGTCTCAGAAGCAAATATTGGATACTCCACTGCATTTGTCTGATGCCTGTAATTACTAGTTATTCTTCCGAGTATAATATTTAACACCCTAAACTGTTACCACTGGGGACCACTGGACAGTTTTTTTGTCCAGTGGTCAAAAAAAACTGTCCGGATACGGCCCGCCCCCACATTTGGCCCGGCCCCCTGAACAATACCAGAGACGCGTTTAGATTTTTTTTTTCTTATATGTGTATTTGTATTTAATGATAAAGTCGGGCTTTTGCAATAAAATGTTCCTTAGCTATGAACTATTTTCATTATTAACTATTAGTTAGTATATATAACGCATATAACGTGATGTCATATGAGTGTGGTATCCAGGGACTGTTTTGTGTACACGCGCATTGATCTGAGTGCACTTGTACTGAGAACGGGGGCTGAAAAGGTGTCCCGGCTAGAGTGGTAAGTTGCCATTGGTGTGTGACACAGGAGCGGGAAAAAAAAAGCATTGACCAAAAGCAATATTGTCAGTTACGTGACATTCTATTCCACCCTTCTGCAGTCTGTGCCCCTATCTGGCAACCCCCAGAAAAAAAAATCCTAGACCCTCCCCTGTCAAAGAGATAACGGAATAATGGCGAAAATGTTAGGTAAGAGAAAAATTGATTCAGAATGCAGGGTATTGAACCAGCAGTGGACAAACGATTATTTTTTTGTTCAATGCAAAGAAAAGGCTGTTTGTCTCATCTGTCAAGAGACGGTGGCGGTATTCAAAGAATACAATCTTCGCCGACACTATGAATCCCGTCACAAAGACAAGTATAATAGCTTGCAAGGCCAAATGTGAGCAGACAAACTCTCGAAGCTAAAAAGTGGACTGTTAGCTCAGCAGACTACATTTGTACGCCAAGCTCAGCTGAACCAGTCATCCGTTCGGGCCAGCTATCGGGTTGCTCAACTGATAGCAAGCAGCGGTAAACCTTTCACTGATGGAGTTTGTCAAGAAATGTATGAATGCTGTCGCGGAGGAGGTGTGTCCCGAAAAGAAAGATGTCTTTAATGCCGTGAGTCTATCGGCGAGTACAATCACCAGACGCATTGAAGAACTCGGGGGTAATGTATATGCCCAGCTGCAGCAGAAGACGAAAGAACTTGACTTTTTTTCATTAGCACTAGATGAGAACACGGACGTGCAGGACACAGCACAGCTGCTCATTTTTATTCGTGGAGTTAGCGCAAACTTTGAGATGTGCGAGGAGCTGGCAGCCCTCAAAAGCCTAAAAGGGACTACGGGGGGAAGGATATTTTCTGCCAAGTGTGCCAAACCATGGAAGAGTTGGACCTGGACTGGTCAAAGCTGGCCAGCATCACGACTGACGGGGCTCCTAGAATGGTGGGCGTGTCGCGGGGTCTAATAGGACGCATGAACCGGGAGATGGAAGAACGGGGTCTCACCGCCCCGCTGCAAGTCCACTGCTTAATTCACCAGCAAGCACTGTGCTGCAAAGTACTGACGTGGGATTCTGTCATGAAGGTTGTGGTGTCATGCATAAACTTCATTAGAGATAAAGGACTTAAACACAGGCAGTTCCAAGAATTCCTGTCTGAACTGGGGTCTGCGCACGGAGATGTGCTGTACTACACAGAGGTCCGATGGTTGAGCCGGGGCTGAGTTTTGAGGCGTTTTTACGAGCTGCTACCCGAAATTAACGTATTTCTTCATTCAAAAGACAAAACGGTCCCAGAGTTGATCGACCCAGCATGGAAATGGCACCTCGCATTTTTAACAGACGTGACAGAAATGCTGAATAGCTTTAACTTGCAGCTTCAAGGCAAGGGGAAACTCATTTGCGACATGTATTCCAACATAAAAGCATTTGAGGTGAAACTAACGCTGCTTTTGGAACAAGTGAAAAAGCACAACTTCATCCATCTCCCTGCTACCCAAAACCTCTCTGCAGAGAACCCAGCGGTCCCGTTTCCAGCTGAAAAGTG